>PVJA010006846.1:0-71255 GCA_004027025.1 Myocastor coypus | reverse complement strand
CTCTCTCTCTCTCTCTCTCTCTCTCTCTCTCTCTCTCTCTCTCTCTCTCTCTTTCTTTCTATCTTTTTGAGTCAGGACCTTGCTAGGTAGTGCAGCCTAGCCTTGAGCTAGCTATGAGGACCCATTCCCATGAGAATTAATTCAGTCTCATGAAAAAGATATAATCCCTCCTCAAGGCCCTGCCTCCCAATTCTGCTACATTAGGAAACAAATTTCAACTTGAGTTTTGGCAGGAAAGAAGTATATTCACACAAGAGCAGAGGCCAAATCTTTAATGTAGTTTAATTCCTTTTTTTTTTTAAGCAAGGTATAAAGTGTATTTATGTTTTAAAACCAAAAATAGGGGCAGAAATCTTATATCACAGATCTTAGGTGTTCTTGTTATCTTATCTTGCTGATTACTAGATAAAAATCCAATAAGTTGAGTGTGTTGGCAGAGTTTGGCGTTGGTAGACGCTGCACAGAGGGGTGTTGAGGATGCCACGTGGAAGCAAGCCACAGCCACCCTTCTCACTCTGCCTCTCTGGCAAGCCTGGCCCGTCAGATGCAGGCTAAGCTGGAATCAGCAAGACAATCAGGCCTAGCGGCCCAGACTCCAGTGGTGGACCTGCCTTCTGCCTTGGACTCACCTGCTGCTGCACCCAGGCAATGTGGTCTTTTGGCCCATATGTTCCTCATCACAGCAGACCGAGGGAAAGATAAATTTGTAGTGGCGCATGCAGGAGTGAGCCAACCATTCAAACAGATCACTTTTCAGGTTTCTCCTGTCTCTGATGTGATGCAAACTGTCACGACTGATAATCTTCCAGTCCTAGCTGAGAAACCTGGCCCTAACTTGTACATGGGTGTAAACTGTCATCCTGTCAACTCCCCTCAGCCCCAAGATGGCACTCCAGTTCAGCAGCAAGCAGTCTAAGAGACAGGTCATCCCTTTTATGAGAACCAAAAGCCTGCACCCATAGCATTATGGGGTGTACCATATACTCCACTGTCAGAGGAAGAGAAAACTAGAGCCTGGTTTACAGATGGCTCTGCATGCTATGCAGGCACCACCTGCAACTGGACAGCTGCAGCATGACAGCCCCTTTCTGGGACATCACTAAAGGACAGTGGTCAAGGGAGATCACCACAGTGGGCAGAGCTTCGGGCAGTGCACCCGGTAGTATCTTTTGCGTGGAGAAACAAATGGATGTGCCACTATAGACTGACTCATGGGCTGTAGCCAATGGTCTGGCTGGATGGTCAGGAATTTGGAAGGAGCATGATTGGAAAATTCGTGGGGAGGAGGTATGTGGATAGACCTCTCCATATGGGCAAAGGATGTAAATATATTTATTTCACATGTGAATATTCACCAAAAGGTGACATCAGCAGAAGACAATTTTAATAATCAAATGGATAAGATGACACACTCTGTGGATAGTGGCCAACCTCCTTCCTTGGCCACCCCTGTTATTGCCCAGTGGGCCCATGAACAAAGTGGCCATGGTGGCAGGGATAGAGGTTGTGCATGGGCTCAGCAATGAGGACTCCGACTCACCACAGCTGCTGCTGCTGATCTGGCCACAGCTGCTGCTGAATGCCCAATATGCCAGCTACTGACCTGGTGGCAGGCTGATTAGATTGGACCACTTCCATCATGGAAGGGACTGAGGTTTGTCCTCACTGGCATAGACACATATTCTGGATGTGGGTTTGCCTTTGTTGCATGTAATGCTTCTGCCAGAACTACCATCCACGGACTTACAGAATGCCTGATCCACCATCACCACAGTATTCCACACAGTATTGTTTCTGACCAAGGAACACATTTTATAGCCAAAGAGGTGCAGCAGTGGGCTCATGCTCATGGAATTCACTGGTCTTACCATGTACCTCATCCTGCAGAAGCAGCTGGATTGATAGGATGATGAAATGGCCTTTGGAAGATGTAGTCCTAATGCCAGCTAGGTGGCAATAGTTTGCAGGGCTGGGATAAGGCACTTCAACAGGCTGCATGTGCTTTGGATCAGTGCCCTCTGGATGGTACTGCGTCTCTCGTAGCCAGGATTCATGGGTCCAGGAATCAAGGGGTGGAAGTAGGAATGGTAACACACCATTACCCCTAGGGATCTACTAGCAAAATTCTTGCTTGCTGTCCCCACAACACTACGCTCTGCTGGACTAGAGGTGCTAGGCCCACTGGCCCCACCCCAGGGCATGCTGAGCCAGCCACCTGGTCTGGGTGTGGTGGTGCATGCCTATAGTCCCAGTGCTGGGCAGGCTGAAAACAGTAAGATCACCAGTAGCCTGAGTTGTGTAGTGAGGCCCTGTACCAAATACATTAAAAAATTGTGGTGGCCAAGATGATGTTTTGCTCTGTTATAGCAGTGAGACTGTTACCTTTACTATGGGGTGTATCCTGCACAAGCAGCCATAGCTACATAAGCCACTTTGTACAAGTTTGCATGCAGGTCAGGTATATACGTGTACAAGCATGTTTAAATTTACCAGTTCATACAAAGACAACAATATGAAAGGTGTTAATTATTTTAACTGCCCTACTAACCTACTTTGAAACTGTTTCATCATTTTTTTAAATTAAAATTAAGGGCCAACACACTCTGTGCTCTGTATAATTATTATGAGGACAATATGCAGTGTGTCAACTGTTAAAAAATTAATGTTTATAGAAAGTATTAATTTTTAATTGTTTTGATCAATCTTATATACCTATATCTATTAATCTAAACTGATCTGATGATGAAAATATGTAATATAATGTTGTTAAATTTTTCTGGTTTTGAAATTCTGTACTATACGTACTCTTACTTGTAACTGTTTTTCTATCTTTGTTTATGCTATTTTTAGTCTTTAAAAAAATGAGAACAAAAAAATTAAAAAAAAATTAAGGGGCAAGGGAGATAGCTCAGTAGAATAAGTGCTTGCCTTGTAAGTGCAGGGTCCTGAGTTCAATCCCCAGTCCAGCAAAAAACAAATAAATTAAAATAAATTTAAAAATAAAATTAGTAAAAAATATAAATAAATAAATTTACCAGTTCATGCTACTCAACTTTCCAACATGACTGGCTGAGCCAACTCACAGATGCATTTTTTTTGTGTGAACTTAAATTTCCTTTTCTCTGTGTTAAATATACAACAGTGCTGTCACTGGGTTATATGGTAATTCCATGATTAATTTTGTAAGATGCTGCCAAATGTTTTCTATGGTGGCTGCTCCATTTCACATTTTCACCAGCATTTGAGGTTGTCACTTTAGCAATTCTGACAGTTAGGGAGTGCTATGTCATTGTGGCTTTAATTTGCATTTCCTTGTCCAGGGATGTGTCCTCACCTTTGCATGGGGTTAATTTGTAGTTTGTAGAGTATGTTTCCTGAAATATCTGCATGTATCATTTTCTAATTGAATTGTTTATTACTCGTGAACTTTGAAACAGTTAAAAATATATTGTATTTTCTAGAATAGAAAACTATTTCTAGAATAGAAAACTATATTTTAAACATTCAGTATATTCTAATGTGCAGTGTAATCTAAACATGAAATTACCATATGACCCATTTTTTTTTTTTAAGTTGATAGTTTTGGGTTCTACATTATTTTATTTTATTTATTTTTTTCGTGTTTCAGAACCTTTGTTTGTTTATTCACTCATTTTCATGGCCGGCTCAGCTCACCCCGAGGGCAGGGCTGGTGCAGCATGTGGTGCCTGGGACCGAACCGTGGTCCCTGAAGCCGCCCAAGCTTTCCCAAGCAGGCGCTTTAGATCACTGAGCCATCCCGCCGGGCCCCATTGGGTTCTACATTAAAGAGAAATTCATGCTCTATTCTGAAGTAGCATTTGTATAAGGGGTGAGGTTCATGCTGGTGTTATTTTCATGGTGGGTTCAGCACTGTTGGAGGGGTGTCCTTCCCCTGCTCATTTACTATACTGAAATGGTAGTCTTAGCCACACCCTCCTATGACACTTTCAATGTTTTTCTCTTCCAGTCTTAGTGTGATCAGAAAACCTACATCACCTATAGTTTCTATTGGGATTTGGATTTTCTGCCTGATGATCAGTCTTGCCCATCTCCCTCAGGTTTACTTTTTAGCCCTTCATGCTGGTTATAGAAGTGAGAAGGTGCAGGGGAATGTCTAGCCCACAAATCTCAAGCAGTTTACAAAGGGGAACAGGAAACAAAGCAAAGCAAAGCAAAGCAAAGCAAAGCAAAGCAAAGCAAAGCAAAGCAAAGCAAAGCAAAGCAAAGCAAAGCAGAGAGCCTGAGCTTGAGCTTCCAATCTATGACTTTTTAAAAGCAATGTAATTGATACATAGTAGCTGTTCACATGAGTGCAGTAGAGGGTGATTTTTACTGCACATATACTAGGTGTGGTGACAGAATAAGGGACAGGAGTACTCCCATCATCTGGAGTGTCACCTGTTTGCCTGCATGCCATCTTGCAGGGGCTCCTAAGACATACAGCAGCTCAGGTATCCCGAGGGCCTCTAGAGCTGAGCTAGGGAGGGAAAGATCCAGCCAGTCTGTCTCTTCCTGGGGTCCCGAGCAGCTGGTGAGTGAAGAACTTGGCTTGGCCCCTGTGGAGAGATGTGGCTGGTGCAGGCTCCCCATTGCATACCAGCACAGTACACCCAACTTCCCTGCAGGTAAAGCCCAGTGATATCAGATTTGGAGAAGCCCACTGGGCCTCTTGCTGCTGCTGCCAGCTCCTGAGGCTCTGAAATTAGCTTGGGGGAGGGGCAGCTTTGCCAGGCAATGGGTGGGTTAGACATGGACGTAGATGCTGCTTGGCAGAGAGGGAAGACATAGCTATGGTCCTGTGCTCCTTCTTTAGCCTCTTGGTTCCTTATTCTTGCTCCTGGAGGAGGAGCACAGGGAACAGACAGCCCAGGTACAGGAGGAGCCCTTCTGCCGGGGCTTCCCTAGTCACTCATTTGAGCTTTTCCCCGCCCTTCACTGGAGGTGGTTTAGTTGTTTATTTGCTCATTCCTAGACAGCCTGTCACCTGCCCTGCAAGCCCTCTAGCAGGTGCTGATTTAATGTATCCTGTGTGCCCCTCTCTGGGGATATAGGTGATGTCGTGTGGCACTGTGAGCTGCGTGTGGCTAGAGTGGTGAGTGCCGGCCCCACTATGGGCCTATGCAAGGACAGTGCAGGGCTTTGCCACATGTGTGTCATTGCAGGTATGAGCTTGGACTCCGTGACGCTGGCCAGTGCCCTGCAAGTCAGGGGCGAAGCTCTGTCAGAAGAGGAAATCTGGTCCCTCTTGTGGCTGGCTGGGGAGAAGCTCCTGGAAGACCTCCGCAATAGTAAGAGCTTGTAGATAGCTGAGGCCCTTCTGTGGGTCACTCTGGCTGCTGCTTCTCTGCTGTGGTTGGTTCTGGGGATAGAACGTGTAGGCAAGGAGATCCCCAAGCAGCTGCCTGGAGGCTGCTCAGTTCCTGGGACTGGGTCACATGGCAGCGCAAAAGAGTCTGCTTCAGAACACATGTGCTTGGGGGGACTGCGGCAATATGTGCCCTCTGACAGCTGGGCTATCTGGACATAACTGGAGACGGAGGTGCAGTCACCAGGGACACTCCTCATCTGTCTGCCAGATGCTCGGCTCATCTGTGTCCTATCAAAGACAACAGGGGAGGTCAGTATAATTAAACTGCCATGTAAGACAAGCAGAAAGATACAAGAAAGG
The DNA here is from genome assembly GCA_004027025.1 of Myocastor coypus. Lineage (NCBI taxonomy): Eukaryota > Metazoa > Chordata > Mammalia > Rodentia > Myocastoridae > Myocastor > Myocastor coypus. Next base: position 65,566 of record PVJA010006846.1, on the reverse strand, counting down.
TCTACCTACCTGGTCCTCAGTGAGGACAGGCGTTGAAGGGAAGCCCTTTCAGATTGGTGTTCTGCCCTGACTGCGTAGGAGTGTAAGTGGGTGAACTCCGGCTCGCGATGAGCAGGGTAGTGTGGGCAGTAGGTCCGTGCAGACACAATGTCCAAGGCCAGGCCTTGTCTTCTGCGCCTGAGTCCAGGTCACAGCGCCACCCGCTGGTGGCCTCCCGCCCATACCATAGAGTACTAGAAACAGCAGGAGACTATTTCCCGCTGCGATGTCTCCTGGGCGCCCTCTACCGGTGAGGCTGCACCTTGTACTCGCCGTGCCGCAGGGACGCTAAAGCCTTTGAGGATGGATTTAAAGCTGGAGACTTTAAATTGCTGGCTGATCCAACATTGAGAGCCCAGATTCAGGCGTCAGCCTGTAAGTCCCCTACTTACAAGGGAGGCAGATCAGTGCGTGCAGAGGCTCTGGTGTGTGGAATCCCACGCGCCATCAGGGTCCTAGTGGGACTCGAAAACAAAAGGCCATGCAGCTGTGTCAGGGTCTTCACCTTCTTCCCAAGTCCCTGTTCCCTCTTCCCTGCCTAGGAGCTTCTGAGAATGTCGACAGAGGGCCTAGTACCACTGCCTGGGTTCCTGGTCTGGCTGCAGAGAACTGAGGCTTGGGCCAATTTCCAAGTGGCCTTGAGACACTCAGGCAGGGTTTAAATTCCTGGCCATGGCCACAGTGGCCTGTTCCCATCCTTTGGGGGAGGATTCATTCTTCTCTGTACCTTCCTGCCATGCTTGTGGTCAGACACAACCCACACCAGCCTTCGAGGCAGCCCTGTCTCTGTCCCTCATCACTGCCTTGGTTGTAGACTCCTCGGACTACGTGGTCTGCCCCTGGTCAGCCCTGCTTTCTGCAGCTGGAAGTCTTTCTTTTCAAGACCACGTTTCCCATCTAGAGGCTGCTCCTTTCAAGGCCCCTGAACTGTTACAGGGACAAAGTGAGGCTGAGCATCTGGATGCGTCACAGGTAGGAGGCAGGTGTGTGTGTGGGGGGCTGGGCCCAGTGCCTACCTAGCTGCCTGCTTTTTACCTCAGGGTCAGAGCAGGTTTGAAGATGTTGTTCTCAGCTCTGGAGAAGAGTGGGTCATTTTTACTGAGGTCCGTTTCCCACACTTGCAGAGTGGGGCAGCTGAGTGGGCTGTTAACAACGTGCAAACAGAAGCTGCAGGGAAGCTGTAGATAGCAGCCTGCCTGATGCTACCATTGTGGCATGGGGCAAGCGCTCCAAGGACCCAATAGACTGCCACTAGGAGGGCACCCCAAGGCGCAGCAAGGTGGGAGCTAGCTGCAACACGGTTGAATTGTACTGTTGCCATCAGTCATAAATTGGAACCAAGATGAATGCTCCGTTGAAGTATATATGAGATAAGACAACATTAAACCGAAATGACTATGGATGCTTATTTAATGACTTGAAAAGAAATTCAATATATGCTTGTCCTAATTTTAGGTTTCAGTCACAGCTCAGCAATGTGTCGAAGTTCCCAGGTAGATAGGTCCGCTCTTCCCTCCTTATTTGTCGCTTTCTCCATATGTTCTTTCCTCATGGCCACGGGATGGCTGTGATGACTGTACTGAGAGGATGGGACCAAAAGTTTTTCAGACACCCCAGCAGTCATTCCTTCTTCTGTCTTTGGCCAACATGGGGTGTCATAGTTACTGCTAGAAAGAAAACTTGTGGCTTCCTAGCCCCTAGTGCAGGAAGCAGCAAACGTTAGGGGAGATGCAGATGCCTTGTCCAGGCCACATGTGGACATCGTGCTGCGTTTGTTGGCAGGGCTATGGAGTAGCAGAGGTCACAGACGTCTAACCTCGTGTTTCTCTTGGGCAGATGCACATCTACTCCCTAGGGATGACTCTCTACTGGGCTGCAGGATTCCGAGTCCCGCTAAGCCAGGTGTGTGTGTAGACAGGGGTACCACATTGTCCTTTGGGTGGGTTAGTGATACAGTAGCAGCTGGCAGGTGACAGAAGAGTCACTGTTGTCTTTGTTCTGAGGGAGCAGCAAGCTACAGGGCTTAATAGACACCAAAGATGCTGTTATTTATTTATTATGTAGAGAAAGACTTCTAAAACAGCCCCTCCTGAAGCCTGGAATTTCCTGGACAAAGGAGTTCTGTGGCTGTCACATGTGGGGAGACATTCCTTGCCCTGGCTTCCTTTTGGAGACTTTTCAGAGAAGTTTTTTTTTTTTTTTTTTTTTGTCTTTTTGAGACAGGGTCTCACTGTGCAGTTCAGGCTGGCCTTGAGCTCACTTTTGTAGCCCAGACTGGTCTCGAACACGCACTGATCCTCCTGCCTCAGCCTCCCGAGTGCTGGGATTACAGGCGTGCGCCACCACGCCCAGCTTCAGAGAAGTTTATAAAAAGCTTAAAGCATAGAGTCTTAAGCCTTGGTTAGCATGGCATTTTACACAATTTCAGACTACTCTGTGTGTGTATGTATGTGTGTGTATTTTCATGTGACACCATAAAAATTCCTTATAAATTAGCACTACAATAGTACTACAAGAGCACACACTAGAGAACCCAGCCCAGATGCCAAGACCCTGTTATTCTCCCTCTCTTCCTCCTTTTCCACTTCCCGTCCTCTTTCCCTTCCTTCTCATCCAGCCCTTTCTGAGCCAGCATCCCAAGCTGTACTGACAGCTGCCATACATACAGCTCTTTGAAGGTTTTTTTTTTTTTTTTTAAGCAGAGTCTTTCCGTGTGGTTCAGGCTGGTGTTCAACTCACTGTGTTGCCCAGTCTGGCTTCAAACTCACAACAATCCTCCTGCCTTGGTTTCCTAAGCACTGGGATTATAGGCATGCAACACCACACCCAGCCTTGGACCCTCCTTTTCACACAGAGACCCCCTCACAGGCTCCTGGACTGAAACCCTGGCTGCTCCCTGATGCTTCTGGGTGGTGTCCCAGCATCTGAGCCAGGCACACGTGGAGCCTCCTCCTGTCTGGCTCCTCTCTGGCCCTCTGCTGTCCTTGTGGCTTCATGGGCACTTGTCTTCTGTGCTCTGCGCTTGCTCTGCTAGTGCCATCCCAAAACTTTCCATCATCTGGATCCAGAGGTCCCACATAGCCATTTTGCCCCAGTTGTGGTCCTGTACCTGCTCAGCCCCACCCTAGGCTTTGCACCGTGGCTGCCTCTGCTTCAGCTCCTCTCATCCTGCTCTGTGTTCTTGCCTTCTGTCCCTGTAAGTGACTGTCATGACTTTCTCATTAAGTGATGGTCTTTCTCTGTGGGCTATAATTGTCTTGGAGGCAGAGAGTACCTCAACAGCTGTGCAGGCCAGAGGTCCAGGTGTCTCTCGTGCTGCGTGAGCACAGGTGCAGGAGATCTGCAGGGCAGCTCTATGGAAGCTGTTAGTGCAGCTTGAGTGGAGAAACAATTGCACCCTCCTCCTCCTCCTCCTCACTGTGGTCATTTGTGATATTGTGCAGGAGGCATGTACCATGCCCTTAAGCTATACCCTGGCCCTAACAATATAGTTTTTTTCTCTGGATCTGAGACCTTAGTGGCGGTCACTTAGATGCACACAGGAAAAGCGTATTAGTTGCTCATCTTTCCTCTTACTTGCCCTGCACATTTGACATCAAGTTCAACAACTGGGCACTTGTGCTGCTTCAGTTATCTCTAAAGGGAAAAGGCCCCAGTCCAGCCTTTTAACCAGGTTTAGGGCAAGGGACTCACCTGAAACACTGGAGAAAATGACCCAGGAGGGAATATGGGTGAAGGGTGGACTTGGTGAGCGGGTTGGGGGCAGTGGAGTCCGTTCTGCACCTGCTGTTCTTTGGACCTGAGGCACATGGGCTGACGGCACCCAGGAACAGAGATTGGTGCACTGTGTCTAACAGGCACAAGGACCATCATTCTGCCCCAGGTGGCCTCAGTGACAGCCTGGTGTCTGTCTGAGTGCTCCAGCAGGGGCAGGCATGGGGTGGCACAGTGACATGGCACCAGTTTCCATGTCTCTCTGATGGAGTCTCACCCCTGTGATCCCTGTACCTGCAGCCCCTGTGGCTCCACCAGCCCCTGCACACCTTACTGCTGGCCATGTGTGAAGAGCAGCCCCACAGGCGGTGCCCACTGCATGCTGTCCTGGAAGCCTGTCAGGCCCATCAGGAGGAAGTGGCTGCGTCCTCGGTCCTTGCCAGTCTCCACGTACGGCAGCTGGTGGGCTTAGTTCTGGGCACAGTGTCTGAGGTGAGGACAGGATCCAGCTCCTCAGCCAGCAGCCATGAGTGATGTGGGCTGGTTGCAATTTGAAACTAGGTTTCAAATTAAAAATGAGATAAAACACAGTCACCCGGGGCTGGGGAGATAGCTCTGTGGCACAAGTGCCTGCCTGGCAAGTGGAAGGTTGTGAGTTTGAACCCCGGTCCCATAAAAAAAAAAAAAAAAAAAAAAAAAAAAACACAGTCACCCGACTAGGGGTAGAGCTTAATGGCCGGGGCCCACTTAATGAAGGTGCTGGCTTTATCTCCTGACCAGAGAGAGTAGTTCTTCACTCATTCCAGCAACCCTTGAAGGGGTCCAATGGTACAGGCCCAATTCCCTGCCATCCCTATGTCTAGAAGGGACTGGCCTGGGGAAAGTGTGGCCTTGGCGGGTTCCTTTGGGCTAACCAAGGGCCTGGAGTTCTTGTGCAGTTCCTGTCTTGGGACAAGCAGCAGTGGGGGAGGGGGCTCAGCTGTAGGCCACCTCCCTTGGCCCCAAGAACTTGTGCATGAATGATGGGCACGGTGGACATAGGAAGGAGGACAGGCAAGGTTCCCTGTGGAACAAAGATGGAAAGAGGCCAAGCTGGGATCCCTTGGCAGCTAGCTGTACTTGTCCAGAGATGTGCAAGAGAGCAGCTCAAGACAGGCTCCAGGCCACGTGCATGGAGGTGAAGGATGGCTGGGTGGCATTGCTGACATCCACCAGGAACGGTTCTTTCACTCTCTGCACCTGCCTCCAAGCCCTTTCGCTCCTGGATGTGCACATGCGCTTCTGTAACTGCTACATTCATCTGAAAGAGATCAGAGTCTGCTGTGGATGGGAGCCCTTGTCCTTAGAGAAGTACGGTGTTTGCAGAGACCCAGAGAGTAGATTCCAGTCCCTTCTTCAGTAAGCTGCAGGGTGGGTGGGACAAAGATGTGGACAAGGTGACAGGTCGGGGGACCAGGGTGGAGCCAGAGAGGACTAGGAAGAGAAAGGACATGGCTCTGAGTCCAGACACAGAGGAGCTTTGGGCTGAAGGGAACGGCCAAGACAAGACAGTTGTGCTGCGCCTAGATACGCCTGTCTCTAGGGAGAGCACGGAGCTGCCTGTGGGTGCCGCTGCTGGAGAAGTGGCTTATGGCTCTTGCTGCCCTACCAGGACCGGTGGATTGTGTGGGTCTGTGTTGGTGTCCCCTGACCTTAGGCTGCCCACGCATGATGCCCTTGACCCACAGGTGGAAAGAAGAGTTGTGCAAGAAGACGTCTGTACACAGCAAAGCAGAAGCTACCTGCTCAGGAAGAGGCTGCAGCCACAGAGCAGCAAGGGCTCCAAGACACAGGCCCTGGCCTGGCCACAGCCCCACACAGGTATGTGCTGGAGTGAACCGGGGTGTCTGTGCCTGGTCCCTGCCCTAGCTGGGCTGGTCACCCCATGTGGCAGCTTAGAAAGTCCTGGAGGAAGGGGGCTGAGCTCAGGTACTCCGAGGACAACTTTAACAATCTACTCACTGTTCCTATTGGATGTCAACTCTTTCTGTTTAAGTCTGACTGTCCAAGTAGATGAGAACAGATTAAAACAAGCAAGAAAAGAAAAGCCTTTAATAACTATTTCTCAAGGGAAATGAAAGGAAAAGTAACTTATAAAAGTTTTGAAAATATTTTTATTACTCCTTTAAGTACTTTTTTAAAAGAATTTTTTATTTTATTTTATTTTATTTTCTTGTTTCAGAACTTTGTTTGTTTATTTATTTAGTTTTATGGCCAGCTCAGCCTGCCCTGAGGGCAGGGCTGGTGCAGCATGTGGTGCCGGGGATCGAACCATGGTCCCTGCAGCCGCCCAAGCTTTCCTAAGCAGGCACTTTAGACCACTGAGCCATCCTGCCGGGCCCCTATTCCTTTAAGTATTTTAAGAGTACGTTTTAAAATAACCATCAGCCGGGAGGCAGATGTCTGTCATCTAAACACAGGGGAGGATGAGGCAGCCTGGGCCACAAAATGAGCTCAAGGCCAGCTCGAACCAAGCAGTGAGACTTTAGCTCAGAAACAAAAACAGAAGCAAACAAACAACCCCTTCCACTCTTCTGCTGAGTTCTTTTCAACTAAATCTGCACTTGCTGTCTTGCTACTTTCTATTTCCTCCCTGCCTCCCTGCCTTCCTTCATTCTTGTCAAAGTTACTGTTTGCTGTCCCTAAAGCGGGGTGTCCCATTGCTCTTTGCCATTAGGATTTATGTCCCCCATAACACTGCTCACCCTCTGGTTGTCTTTTCCACCTTTGATATGAGGATAGAGGCTCAGAGAAGTTTAGTAATCTCCCTGAGAGTGCACAGCTAATGAACCCCAGTGTTACCCAAGATGCCAGCCACCTGGATTGTGGAAGCCATGCCCTCTGTCCCCATATGTGTCTCTATCATGCTGTCTGGCCAGTTTCAGAGCGAAGCACAGAGATGCAGAGCTCCTGGGAGCCCCGCTGGAGTAGCTCGGCACACAGCCACTGCAATCTGTTGGAGAACAGGTGAGCCACAGGTGACAGCCAGGGACCTAGTGCAGGGCGTTGGCACCTGGACCCATGGAAGTTCAGCTCTGTTCCTGGTTGCTGCCGAAAAGACTCCTGTTCTCCAGCAAACCCCAGCGGTGTTGCATCAGCAGAGGAAGAAGGCAGGTGTCGAGGGGCTCTGCGGCAGCTGTGCTACTGAGCACCTGTGTCCCCTGGGAGCTGAACCTCACTCAGGCTTAGGGGCAGAGTAACAGGCCTTGCTGAGGATGCAGTTGACCATGGCCACACCTGGTGGCATGACAAATTGCAGTGTGGTGTCTGCCAGTAATATTCTCTGGGCCCATAGCCTGTAGTTTGGGGACCTGGTTCTTCCACGCACTGGGTGCTGTCCTGCATGTGTGGCCAGCTAAGCTCAGCTGGCAGCTATGTGCCAGGGAACCCTCACCTTTTTCTGCCAGTAGCCTGGCTGAGATTGCTATCAGGACAGTGACAGATGGGGATGGGTGCAAAGGGAGAGAAAACAGGAAGAAAGTCGAGGGAGAAGACAGAGCAGGGAGAGAGTTAAGGGGCTTCTAGAACAGGTTCTCTACCACTGCCACCTCACTGCATTGGCCAGATCAGGCCTTGAGAAGTTCAGCTGAACTGGGTGGGCAGATGCATATCTGTAATTTCAGTGCATGGGAGGCTGAGGCAAGAGAACTGCTGTGATTTCAAGGCCAACCTGGGCTACATAGTTAGGCTATAATGTCTCGAAACAAATGAGTAAACAAACAAACAATCTTTGGCCCAGATTCACAGGGTGAGGAACTGGACCCTGTCTTTGGGTGGAAAGAGAAAAGTTGTATGGCAGTAGGTAGGGGCAGAAAGAAGAACTGGGGTCTTTTCTGCTGTCAGTCAAATCCTAGTACTTAGATCAAACCCCACCTAGACCTGAATCTTCCTGGAGCTGGGATGCGCCTTTGAGGTTTGAGGGTTTGCTGATTTTCATATTGTTTTGTGAAGGACAGTGATGGTATCTTGTCCTTCTGTGGCCACATGCACAGCTGGGCCTTGGCTAGATGTTAGAGCTCCTCTCAAAGTGGTTCTTCCTGCTACTTAAAATCAACAGAAGGTGCTAATAAATCAGGCCCCTGTGCTACAATTAACACACAGCCTCCATCCTTTAATGATGGATCTTCTCTGAGAAAGCAGCATCAGGCAATTATGTGCACTTAGGAGCACTGAGGTACACACACACACACACACACACACACACACACACACACGTATACATATGCATGCGTTATATACATGATACAACCAAGTGCTGCTTGGTTGACAGGGCAGTAGACGAAACAGCCTGAAATTATGTACAGATGAAGAGAGAATGATCAAGAGCTGCAGGAGGTACTGCCACAAGCCAGGGAAGACTGTCACATGGAAAACCTTTATAGCTAGAAGCATGCATTGAAAAACAACAATGAAAATTGTGGTACTGTAAATACATAAAGCAATGCCATTGTTGGGCCTGGTTATTGTCCATGACCATAATGATGCTGTGTGCGATTGTACATGCTGTCCTTGTGTATAACCTGGCCGCTCAGTGAGTTTCCATACTCCAGTGTCCCCGCAAATAGAATGTGTGATGCGCTACCATGTCATTGTGGCTTTGACCTCACTAGGCTATAGGACTTTTTTCAGTGCCACGATAACACTGTGGAACCATGGCCACCCGTGCAGTATGCTATTGACCCAAACATTGTTAGGCTGTACATGGCTACGTGTTTGCTGTCAAAACATTTTGAACAATATATACAATTTTAAGGAAGGAAGTCGGAAGCCTTGGCATTTCCATGACATACTCAGAGGTCATTGGGGACCTGGGACCTCAGCACCCAGAGCTCAGAGGCAGAGTCCACCTTAACTCCTCACCCCTCTGGCCACGGCCAGTGCTCTTGCAGGTGCAGTGCCTCTTGACTGGCAGGACGGCCAGCGGCTCAGCTCAGGGTCCGTGCTCCCGGAAGAGGCAGACAACTCTCAATCAGTGCCTCCCCAGCAGAGTTTCTTGCAGAGGAAGGGAAAGGTGAGCAGAGGAGCCTGGGTGCCTCTGGGGAGGGTTGAGCAGGGCCATGGTACACAGGCTGAAGTGGGGAAGGGTCCTCAGGGACCAGGACTTTGGCTTCTGTCCTTAGAAAAGATAACTACAGAAATGTCCAGTCCCACTTAGTATCTGCAGAGTGGGCTTCCTAGGCTGGGCTCTGGTATCCATGCTATGAGGACTCCAGGCCAAAGGTATAGGCTGCCTTTCAAAGGGTATGCAGTTTGGTGCCCACGTGAGCCACCAAGTGCCACCTGTGATGACAATGACATGGCAAGGTGCACATGCTAGGGCCACAGATCTGGGACTAGGCCTTTTTTAGGTGGGGAGAGCTCCCTTTTGGAAAACATAGTGTTAGGGATAGGGCTCCAGCCTGCTCAAACTTGGCACAGGGGTCTGTGCTGCAGGTGGGATTGGGTGGGCCCAGGGTGTGCTGTCTGCTGCAGGCCATGCCATGTGCAGTGTTTAAAACAAAGTATCTCTAGAAAGGGACACTGCCATTAGCTGACACCCATGGTGACTATGAGTGGACTGGTGCCTCTGGAGCAAGGAGGAGCGGCCCCTTCCCCAGCCTCTGTCTCTCTATCAAGGACACTTTGAGACCTCAAACCAGAAGGACCTTCTGTGTCCTCAGAGTGCATCTGTCTGCCTGTTCACTGCAGGGAGGTTTGCTTAAAACTTCTCAACAAATAAGAGCCCAGCAGAACCTGAATAGCCTCAGAACATCACTCTCCATGTTCCCATATGCACAACCCTGTCCCCTGTGGTCCTCAAGGTCACTGTGGCCATCACAAGCCTGAGGAAGGAGTGTTGGGGCCCCAGCACCTGGAGAGCATGAGGCCATGGTGGGGGCGAGAGCAGTACCAGGGCACGGATGCTGCCTCACTTCCATTGTTTTGTCCTCTGGGGATCTCGGGACACAGCTGAGCTCTGATGGGATTTTGGCTCCTGGGAGCAGCAGGCCTCTTGTGTGCTGGGGGGGGGGGGGCACAGCAGTCCTCACCTGAGCCTGTCACTCCTGGTTCTGGGACTGCACCAGCTTTTTATTCTCCCAGAGCCTTGATCTCCTCAGCTGTGAGGTGAGCTGAGAGCATGAATGCTAGATAGTGGCTGGGTTAAGGACCCACGAGGGTGGAGATAGCATGTCCATCCTGGTCCCGAATGTGATGCAGATGGACTGGCCTGCGACTCCCAGGTCAGAGGCTGCCAATGCACACTGTTGAGCCTGGGATACCGGGTCTCCTCCTGCACCTGCACAGCTTCTGCTGGGGACCATGGCTCGGGCTTAGTGACACCTGTCTTCTTTCTGGCTCTGTGGCAGAGGGCTAGGGAGGAGGGAGGGAGGCCGGCTCAGAGGAAAGCCCAGCCCCCAGCCTGGAGCCCTCTTCTTGCCTCCAGTCAGTGACTAAATGTTTTCCCAGTTCTCTAGGCCCGAGTTCCTCCTGCTGGCTGCGGAGGCCCCTGTGACGCTGCACCTGCCGGGATCAGTTGTGGTAACAGTTGCTGGGGTTTGGAGGGGGTCGCTCAGCCACAAACCCCAGACAGCCCCGTCTCCCTGGTGCCTGGGAGGGCCTCACCTTGAGCTCCTTGGCATGCACCTGTTTTTCTCCAGGCCTGGGTACCTGATGTCCCTGCTGGGGCTGGGCTGGAAGTCTCCATCAGTGTGGTGCACTGGGTGTCCCTGCCTGTCTCCCTCACCACTGCAGCAGAACCTGTCTGGTTACCAGCCTGGCACTGCTGCAGCCTACCTCTCAGGCCTCTGCCTGGGCACTCTGAAGCAGGGCTGTGGAGATGGCTGGCTTGGTGGCTGCCTCCCTCCAAGGCCTGGCACCACACCCAGGATGACCCTCCGTGCTGTTCAGAGGAGCGCAATAGGTGGCAGGAAGTCTCCCCTGGCTCAGCGGGCAATAAGTGCATGCTTCCTATAGAACTCCACAGGCCGAGGCGCCCAAAGCTCAGAATTCTTGCCCTGTGCAAGTGGCATGACAGGCAGTGTGTGATGGATCAGAGGTGTCATGGTGACACACCCTGGGGATATGCAGCCTTCTGGGTGCACATCACACATGAACTCAGGCAGAGCTGCAAGCACAGTGTTGGGTCCCCAGGAGCCTCTGCAGCACGGAGTCAGTCCCTTTTCTGCTGATCCCCTTTGAGCCACATGCCCAGTCCTCGCCCATCTACACATACAAACCCACCCACTGAGTAGGAAGGAAGGGGTGATTCCCCAGAGTCCCTTCCAGCTGCCTGGAGGTTACATAGCACAGGCGACTATAAGCTCTACCAGCATCAGGCAGGCAGGAAATGCCTACCACCACGAGGGCAACTTGCCCCGTGGCAAAAATGCTGGGGTTCTGTGGGGTGTCTGTGATCCCTAACAGACTTCTTGACCAAGACTCCAGACCTACGAGTCTGTTCATAATCCATAGAGGGGCTCCTGGACCCCAGCCAGCAGCTACGCAGGGGTCAGGAGGAAGGAACCAAAAGGAGCACCAAGGGCTTCCCCAAAGCAAGACGGCCTGGGCCTCGGGTTTCAATCCTGTACTGGGGATTTCCCATGGCACTTTGTCTCTAGCTTGGACTAGAACAGCTGCTGTCTGCCGCCTAAAAACTGTCTATACGGCCCCTTGTGTCTCCCTTCGAGTGTTTTTCTTCAATGGCTGCTGTATCAGTCACTTTGCCATTACAGGACCTACAGTTTAAAGGATGAAACATCTATTGGCTCTTGGTTTCAATCCATTTTCTTTTGCACCAAAGCAGGATCGGCGTGGCAGGGGAAGGCTGCTCAGCCTAAGAAAGGAAGGAGGCTAAGAGGGGAGGGAAGCGCCAGGACAAAAACACACCAGCCAGGCCACACCCAAGTGATCACTTCCGCCAGGCTCCACCTCCTTGCAGCACTGTTGGCTCACTACGAACTCACCACGGATGAATCCATCCATGAGTAGAGCACTCACGATTTCCAATCACCTTCCCTACATAGGAGCCTGTGGGCATTTTAGATCTCAACCAACACGGCGATGTTTCTTGGGAGGCTTCGCAGGACCAACCTGTGAGCATGCGCAGTGAGAAGGACCTCCCAGCGCCTGGTGGCTTTCAAAAAAGAAAGTTTCCCTTTGCCCACAGCCTGGCTGTCCCAGCTGGGAAAGAGACTTCAGCGGGGCTTACCACCTAATTTTCAGGCTGCTGCGACACCATGCCTGGCACTCAAAGGCGACCACTAGTAGTCTAAAACATAAATACCCCCAATCCAGGTGCCCAGGAGGTGGTGATTTTTGTGTATATATTTTTTACTATGATGTCTTTTAGACTCAATTACTTTCTATCTCTGTTCATAGTGGCTTTCTTTTGTTTTTCTTTCCTTCCTTCCTTCCTTCCTTCCCTCCTTCCCTCCTTCCTTCCTTCCCTCCCTCTTTCCCTCCCTCCCTCCATCTCTCCCTTCTTTTTCCTTTGTTGTGCATGGCGTTGAAGTCAGAGCCTCAGAGACAAGTGCTCTACCCCTGATAGACATCCCAAGCCCAAGCACTGTATTTTGTATTTGCTGTTTAATGTCACATACCATTGGCACTGGGTTAACAGAAACCCTCCCATGTCCCTGGGTTCTTGATCTGTGACTCTAGTTTCCCTCTTCTACCTGCTGAATTCCTGAATCATGCTCTAGGCAGGGCAGAGCACTCGAGCTCCCTTCCCACATCTCTACTGCCCAGCGCAGACAGATATGTTCCTTGGGGAATCCTAACCTCCTGGGTACCCGGATTGGGGATGGGTGAGACATTTGTTTATATGAAGTTGCCCACAGAAAGAGCTGCTGCCATGCCCACTCTGAGATGTTTTGGGGACACTTCTGCTTGTGCCAGCCTTCTGCAAGGGGTGCAGCTGGGAGAGAATATGAGCCATGACCACCCTGGGTAGAGAGCAACAGAGACTGCTGGGTAGTGGCCTAGAGGGAAAAGGGGAGGTTGGTGCAGGCCTGGGAGTCCAGGGGACACTGGAGTTGGCAGTCAGATCCCATCCCAGGGAGGTAGGATGGCAGGGTCACAGGAGCTGGAGCTCCAGCAATGTTCCATTGTGTCTTTAGCTTCACATAGAAAATGGGCATTCAAAGGCAGGATTATGAAAAACTTCCAGGGGGATTTCAGGGAACTGGACCCAAACACAGTCTGTTGGGACACAGGGTACCAGTGATACACTGCTGGCCTGGTCACCTGCTCTGTCATGGTTTTTCAGCTCTAACTCCACATAAGAGTCACCTTGAGGGCATTAAAATCCTACCTCCTGGGCCTTGCCCCAAACTGACAGAACCATCTCAGAGTGGTTCCTGAGTCAGCCCGTTACAGCAACTATCAGGTGACTGAGGAGTGCAGGGGGCTTAGAGTGGGGACCAGGGTGTCTCAGAGTATGCCCATGGGACTAGCTCTGCTCAGGACCATATGAAGAAACCCCTCCCATACAGTTCTCAGATCAGAGCCTGCTCCTGGAGAGGGACAGAGAGCTCAGGTCTGCCTCCAGGAGCCATCTCTTATTAACTCTACAGCCCTTGGCAAGTCCCTTACCAGGTCTGAATGAGGTCATAAACATACTCCTTTCTCTCTCGGGGTTGTTTGACCATTAAATGGAGCACCCTATGCAAAGCACCTGGAACAGTAACTAGCACAAGTTCAAGGCTCAGTGTCTCAGTTATTGTGGCAGCTGATGCTACTATTGGTGTTTTTCAGACAAAAAAGGGGAAATCTTACTTGGCTCTCAGGGATGTCTGTGTGGTTCTGCTCAGCGGGCAGTGTCTGGAGGTGAAATGTGACGTCGAGTCCAAGGTGGGAGCTGTCTTCAATGTCGTCATGTCCTTTGCCAACCTCAGTGATGTCACCTACTTCAGCTTGGCTTATGTGAAAGGTGAGTGTGTCTAGGAGCCCACTGCTGGCCTGGTGGTTCCAGAACCCCAAGTATCCAGTACCCGAGCTCTGTCCCCTCCAGGAAAACTGCTTGATCCCAGAATGCTTCACTTTGTACACTTATGCATGAGGCAGAACATCAAGGAGGTGAAGAGCTTGTGTGGAAAGTGCCAGCTGCATGTGGTTTTCTCTGAATAATGAATGTGCGATGCTGGGGTTTATGGCTCGCAGGCCTGGGTAACCTCTCTGTGTGCTGAAGCCAGGCAGGCAAGTGTTAGAAATATTTCTGTTTAACCTGCAGGTCTAAGGGCACTCAGCACCTGACCCCAGGAGCCTGTTAAGAGCTAGTCCAGCCTGTATTTCTTTCCCATCTTTGCCTTTCCATGAAGGGCCTTTTATTTTTCTCTACTGCAAATGTCCCCTTACTGCAGCCAAAGTTCCTTGCCCACTGTGCAGAGGGGTAACAAGAAGCAGGCTGAGTTGGGATTTTGCAGGCATCCAGTTATGTCCTGGCCCCATCCTCCTGCTCCGCTGTCAGAAGCTCTGTGACACTTGTTTTCCTGTGAGTGCAAGAAGCTCACACATTTGTGATTATTCAGTATACTACAGTGAGGTTGGTGGGGTATCCTCGTCATCCCCATGCTTTTTGTCAGCTCTCCCAAAAATGCTCCTATAAGAAAAGGAGGAAGAGCTGGTATGTTCTGTGAAGTGATTACTAATAGTGGAGGTTCAGCTGACCTTATATTTATATTTATTTATTATTTAATTCTATTTTATTTTGAACAGTAAAAGCAAAATCAAGAGCAAAAATCAGAAACAGAGTGTCATACAACAATACAAGTGTTACAGATTTTCAGAACAAGAATAGCATCATATTGTCTCCTTAATGTAAGAACCCAAAAGAAGACATAATATCTGGCCTTTTGTAAGAGATGTACAAGCACACTTCCAGGAAACACTGTATTTTTGTTTATCTGTAACATCCAGTCTAAGTAAAAACTCCTCCAGTGCAACCCTGCCTGCTTTCTTCCCGTTGGGCAGCTGCCCCGAGCTCTGCCCATGTGAGCGATTCTTGAAGCTGTTGGAGGGCACACCTGGGAAAATCCCTGAGAAGTGACCAGCTTGAGATTGGACGCAGACCATCTGGGGAGGGCTTTCCCCATGCTGGGGGGAGAAGGAACCCTGAGGGAAGAGTGATTCTGGCATGGGAATCAGGTTTAGCAGTAAGGGTGAGGGGAAAGGAGGGCTCCACACCATGAGGGAATGGCCATTAGAGCTAGCTGGACATTTGCCTGCCTTCCAGTGCCCTGTGGAGAGAAGGCCACTCCCCTGGAAGTCCTCATGATAGGGCCTGGATAGGATTCCCATATCTAGGCTGGTTATTTTATACTATTTTGCTCTTGTGCTCAGAGGAGAAAATGCTTCACGGTACACTGGCACAGGGCCAGGAAGTAGCCAAGAGTGACCAAGCTGTGGGAGTTGGAACACTTTTGGAAGGGGCTAAGGACTGAGAACAGTGCCTTTGGTGGCTGAGCTGCTACTTCCCTCTCAGAGGGACCAGAAGATAAATTCAGAGGGCGTTGAAGGGCTAAGGTCAAAGGGCCAATGTGACTCCCCTTTCACCACATTGGGCTGCTATCATCACATATCCTGTACTGAGTGATCTAAAAAATGGACATTTCCAGCTGTGGGCTGGAAGGCCAGGATGAGGCTGCCAGCCAGTCTGGCTCCTGGTGCAGACCTGCTGGCTTGCTGATGGAAACCTTTTCATGGGTCCTTGAATGACAAGGGATAGCTCTTTGGTGTCTCTCTTCCTTCAGATGACTGATCCCACTCTAGACTTTACCCTCATGCCTCACCTACCCCTAAGGTCTCACCTCCACATCCCCCCACTAAGGAGGGCAGAGGTTCAGCTATGGATTCCAGGAGGACACAGACTTCAGTGCAGGACAGGATGGTACTGGGTAGTGGGGACAGTCTCACTGATGCAAAAGGGCCTGGCACGTGCCACAAGGACTTAAGAAAACTGCTTTTCTTTCCTTTTCACTTTACATATGAAAGATGCCAGCTGGAAAGCAGATATTAAGTCATATCTCCCTGATATAAACACTCAGTGTCTACAGGGGATTAATTCTAGAACTTCAACAAAATGTTCTCTAATCTCTTACATAAAATTACATAGTATTGGCATATGAATTGTATAGCCCTTCTGCCCTTATATGTACTTTAAATCATTCCAGATTACTTAGACTGGGGGCCAGGGAGATAGCTCTGTGGTACAAGTGCCTGCCTGGCAAGTGCAAGGTCATGAGTTTGAACCCCAGTCCTGCAAATAAATAAATAAATAAATAAAATAAAATAAATTACTTAGACTACTTAATTCAATGTAAATTTATTTATTTATTTATTTACTTATTTATTTATTATTTATTAATTACAGGGCCTCACTACATAGCTCGGATTTGTAGCGATCCTCCTCTCTTAGCCTCCCCAGCACTGGAATTATAGGCATGCACCACCATGCCTAGTGTCAGTGGCCAGCACAGTGCCCAGGGTTCCAGGGCCAGCATGGCATGTGGTACTGTGGATCGAATTCAGGTCCTTGTGCTTGCCAGGCAGATGCTTAGACCACCAAGCTGTCTCCCCGACCCTGTAAATCCTGTTTAAAATCAATGTTAAGCTATATTACTTAGAAAGCCGTGACAGAAGATCCTATACATATTCAATGCAGATGAGCTTTTTAGGTATTATTTTTGACCTATGGTTAGTTGAGCTGTGGGTATGGAGCCCTGAGTGTGATATTTTCTTCTCTTGGTATCAAGCTTTTCTTCCTTTATATACTTCCTCTGTCTCCTGCTTTTGCTCCATCATGGCCCCAGCAAAGGTGCTGCAGGGGGATAACGTATGGCAGGGACTTCCTTCTCTTCTCTTCTCTTCTCTTCTCTTCTCTTCTCTTCTCTTCTCTTCTCTTCTCTTCTCTTCTCTTCTCTTCTCTTCTCTTCTCTTCTCTTCTCTTCTCTTCTCTTCTGTACTAACATGGCTTAATCTACCCTTCTTGGTAGAACTCAGGGATGGAGTCTGAGGGCCTAGGCATTCGCTAATGCTTCTCCTTCCAAACTCTCAACTCTCTTCTCAGGCAAAGAGTTCTTTTTTCTGGACAATGAAACCAGATTGTGTAAAATAGCCCCTGAAGGCTGGAGTGAGCAGCCCCTGAAGACTTCCACAGTTACCTTCACGCTTTTTCTGCGGATCAAGTTCTTTGTCAGCCACTGTGGATTGCTCAGGTGAGTGCTGCTTTCTGTCCCCTGTCTTTTGAGGCCTTCACATCTGTCCAGGATGATGTCACAGGCCTCTGCTTCAGGAACTATAAATTACATGCAAATGGCAGCAGAGACAGTGGCTGATTGTCAGTCAGTGGGATTCCAAGAGGAAATCAGTTTCTTGACGCAGGCTCTGGTCAAAATGGGAACCTGTCCTTGTGTTTCAAGCATAATCTGCTCAAGGTCAAAGTTTTCTCTCCTCCACACAGCATGCTCCTCCTCCCTTCAACATGCAGCCAGCAGGGCAGGGCTGGGGGTTGGAGTTGATCACCACTCCTGCACTCTTTTGCTCACTGGACACCCTCCTGTCCATATAGTCTTCCTGCTTGAACTAGAGGAGGAGACCTCTGTAGGTATTTGTATGAAGCACCTGGCATAGGGGAGCAGAAGGAGGAGACCTCTCTAGTCTTCCTGGCATTGTCTTCGGGGCTCCTTGGCTTGTACTCTCTCTTGTCTCCTTTCCCATTCCCCACCCTGAGCGGGCCTCATCTTTCAAATTCTCCTGCTCTTGGCGTCAGCACCTCCAAGCCAGCATATCTTTGCCAGGCACAGCTTGACCAGGCATCAGTTCTACCTGCAGCTTCGTAAGGACATCCTGGAGGAGAGACTGCACTGTGACGATGAGACACTGCTGCAGCTGGGTGGCCTCGCTCTGCAGGCTGAGTTTGGCAGTTACCCAAAGGAGGTAGGGAGGATACCTGGGACTGTTGGGGTGGGGGGTCACTGGAGAAGCCATTGTGGTATAGGGGTGACTGGGAGTCATGTGGATATTGTGCTTTTGAGAAGTGCTGCTGATGTCTCTCATTGAGACTGAGGTAAGCTGCATTAACCCATCCACTTATCACCACCATCCATATACTTACCATTGATACACTCCTCTATTTACCCACAGGCTTATCCATCACTAGATCCATCAGTCCACCCACCTATTCATCCATGCATGCATACATCTACTCACCCACCCTGCCATTCCTCTGTCCATCCATCCATCCATCCATCCATCCTACAATAAATGCTTTTTCTAGACCGTGGAGGATAAAAAAGATTTTAAAAAATCAAGTTTATACATTGTAAGATAGTTCTGTTCTAATAGGTCCCTTCTTGTATTAGTTTACTATGTTTTATTACAGTGAAATACCTGATGCTATTAATTTATAAAAAGAAAAGGATTATTTATTTCACAGTTTTGGAAGTTTAGAGCCTGAGATTGGGTTGTCCTATTGGTTTGGCCTCTGGTGGGAATAGTGGGTGTTGGCATATGCCAGGTGCCTGTGACTAGTAGATCTTAATTCGCCAAGCAGTAAGTCAGGGAAAGAGAAACTGAAATTCCAAGGGCATCTCCGCAATGACCTAATGACTTCTCACTAAGTTTCGCCTCTCAAGGCCTCTATCATCTCTGAAGAAGTCTAACTGGGAATAGAACTTTTATTCATGATGAGACCATGAGGGGCATTTATGCCTCACCTGAACATTGGCAGTCCTAAAATAGTAATTATTTCCTGAATGTCTGTCCTCATCATTGTCATCCTCACCAATAGTAATAGCCAACTATTATTGTATCCTCACTGTATATCTGCCATTGGCCTACACATTTCCCATAGCATTCATGCATGTAACTGTCATATCAGTATTGCAAACTAGACACTATAACTCACATTTTCCAGAACTGTCTATATAACTCATGTGGCTGGTAAATGTAAAGTTTAAATTTGAGCTCAGTTGTGCTTGGCTTCAAGGCCAGTGCTGATTCTAATAGGCTGAACTTCTCAAACAGTAGTTCAAATCTTTTGGCTAAGCCCTTACTTTGGCAGCAGAATCATGTATGTCTGTGTGGTTGAACTGGCTGTGTTAGGGTTGATGGCTTTATGGATGCACTAGGGCTCTTGAACTAGATGACACTGAAGATGGGCTGGGCCTATCTGCACTCCTAGGCTCACAGTAGTCTGTAGAAACTGGAATTCATTTTCTGTTCTTAGGACCACCCAGTCTGGGAAGACAATACACCCAAACTTGCCTGCACCCCTAATCTCCTCCCTGTCACTTTGGCACACTTCCAGCCTTGTTGCTGTCTTCCCTGGAGCTCTTACCTGTCCTTAACACCAGTTCTGGGGTCCTTACCACCCTTGACCATTTCCCTCAGGCCTTTGGCAGAGGTAATTGAGGGCCTTGAGAAGAGGGTACCCTAAGCCACAGGGGGGTCCCTGTGAGTCTTTCAATATCTTTGCTGCAGCCTCTAGTTCACTCTTTTGTACATGGTTAACATGGACAGGGTGGAGTGTCTTCCAAAAACACCTTAATCTATCCTCAGCACATGCAGCAACCCAGAGAAATAATTCTGGGTTTTGGAGTCAGTTAGAATGGAGTTCAAAGCTGGTCTCTGTCTGTTAGTAGCTACCTGGCCTTGGACATATTATCTCTCAGCCTTGGCTTTTATATCTGCACAATGGAAAATAATATTCAGTTCCTTGCAAAGCTGTTATATGGGGAGGAGACAATGCATGTATGGTGCCTGGCATGTAGCAGCTGCTATGTACTTTCCTCCTCTCTCCCTCAAAAGTAGGAATACTCTAATACAAAGCAATACAGCAGCAAATCTGTGTATGGATCCAGGCACATAATGTTGACCCTAGACTAACTCTAGTCCTTTGAGTTTATGGGAATGCAGTCCAGATCTTCTGAAGACAGCTAGGGAGGCTGAGTTATACTAACTCACTTGGGGCCAGAATTTCTCAGCAGAGTCACTTGCCACACAGACCCAGATACCAGAACTCAACTCTGTGTTTCTATGTTAGTCTCAGTTTTTCTGAGAAGCAGAACTAATAGGGTATCCATCCATCCATCCATCCATCCATCCATCCGTCCACCCATTCATCTGCTCCTCCCATTCATCCATCCTCTCATCCATCTATCCATCCATCCATCCATCCGTCCGTCTGTACATCCATCCGTCCATCCGTCTATCCATCCGTCCATCCATCCATCCATCTATCCATCCATCCATCCGTCCGTCTGTCCATCTGTCCATCCGTCCGTCCATTCATCCATTCATCTGCTCCTCCCATTCATTCATCCTCCCATCCATCCATCCATACATCCATCCACTTAACTCTAAAGATTTACTATAAGAAATCGACTCACTCTTGGAAGCAAGTGCTCAGCAGCCCTCACCAAAAGCCAGTACTTATACCTTGATCTTGGACTTCTCAGCTTCTAGTTCTGTGAGAAATAAGTTTCTGTTTTTGAGAGATTACCTGGTGTGTGTTATGTTGTTAAAGCACCAAAGGGCAGACATCCCCATATTGAAGAGCATTATCTGCTTTACTCAGTCTACCAATTTTAATCTCACATAAAAGCAACCTAAAAGAAGCCCAGAATGGCTGACTAATCTAGGCACCCTGTAGTCCATCACATTGACCACAATCACAGGCTGGGATCCTGTAGTGATCCAGCTTCTGGCTGACCTGATCCTTCCTCTCTCTCTGCCTGACCATGTCCTGCATTCCAGCTCCCTACCCTAGATCCTCTGAATTCCACACCTGAGTACCTAGAGCATTTGTAAGATGTTTTCTTTTGCCTCCAGTGGGTAGATCAAGTCAGGAATTATTTTCTTGTGATTGGCCAGAAGTGACACAAACCCATCCACCCTTGCATCTATCCTCAGTCCTAATAAATGGAGAGCCCACTCCATGCATAGTACCCTCTTGTCCTTAAACTAACCCTGAGAATCCAAAGATGTTCTACTGGCAGCTGAAAATGCTGGAGCTCTGTGAGAGCAGAGAGCTGCTGAGAGTCTAGCCAGGACTTACTTCTAGTGATTGCTTGGGTAAAGTCCTAGCAATGAGGTGCTGGGTCAAAGGTCCTAAATGATTTTTACTAAAAACATCTTAATACTTATTTTTTTAGAGCAGTTTTAGTTTTACAACATAAGTGGATGGAAAATGGAGACTTCCTCCACCCCCATCCTCTGTATGAGCAAAACATTATAAACGTTCTCCACATTTCCTACCGATGATGAACCTGCACTGTCATATCCACTTCGCCCTGAGTCCAGTTTCCTTCGCTCTGTGCCAGGCACTGCAGAAGGCACTTCAGGTGGCAGAGTGTGTGTGTGTGTGTGTGTGTGTGTGTGTGTGTGTGTGTGTGCCTCACTTACAGGGAGGCAGGATGGATTTGGCTCACAGATGCAGTCTTTAGTCCATGATCACTTGACCCTACCACTTTGGCCTGTGGCAGCATAAGGTAAGTGTGTGGTGAAGGAGGCCTCCTTGCTGATCAGGAAGCGGAGAGAGGAAAGGGCTTGGTCCCAATATCCTTTTCAAGACCAGGTCTTCAGGGACTTACTTTCTCCCACTAGACCCCTCCTCCTACAAAGTCTGATCAAAATAGATGGTAAATTTTTAAATAATGTATCATAGTAAAAGGCAAATTGCTATTTATCCTCCTCAAAATACTCCCCTCGGGGTCCAGCGGGATGGCTCAGTGGTCTAAAGTGCCTGCTTGGGAAAGCTTGGGCGGCTTCAGGGACCTCAGTTCGATCCCCAGCACCACATGCTGTGCCAGCCCTGCCCTCCGGGCGGGCTGAGCTGGCCATAAAAATGAGTGAATAAACAAAGGTTGTGAAACAAGAAAAATAAATAAATAAAATTAAAAAAAAAATACTCCCCTCACTTCAAACACATTTAATCCCATGGTTATTGTCACTTTCTGAAGTTCTGGAAGTCTTCTTTCATGACTGTCTTTGTGTGGCAAAAAAAAAAAAAAAAAAAAAGTAAATGCTATTGCCAAGTTCCATCTAGCAGGCAAGCGGCTCTGTGAGAATATCACACTGCGCCCACACTCATCTTCTTCACTAGACCTGACCCTGCGTTACTTCTGGCTCCTCATCACAGTCATAATGGACACACAAAGTGCCTTCTGCATTGATTCAGGACATTGAGGCAGCCACAAGAGTACAACTAATGACACTCATGAAAGAGGACTTCCAGAACTGCTCCAGAGAGTGACAAGAACACTAGAAGTAGTGTGTTTAAAGATCAAGGAAGCATGTTAAGGAGGATTCATGCCACTGTGTCTTTTACCATAACCCTTTTCAAAAATTTAAACATTCATCATATATGGAGTTCACTCCTGGTAGCACCACAGGCCAGTGACCAAGCCTCCAACTCGTATCGAAGCTGGCAGGCCCAACAGAGGCCAGACCATGTGTGTATCTATGAGTGGGCAGAAGGAGGAGGAGGTGGCCCTGCCCACCACTGCCTGAGCCTGGCCGGATGGTAGCTGATGGTGCCACCTGTCACATCTGGGAGGACCAATGTGTTTCTCCAGGGCTTATATTTTGTTTGATAAGTGGTTCTGTTGCTAGGGTAAAAAAGAGATTTGAAAACTATTATTATGAAAGATTGAAATCCCCTGAAGAATTTTAAGCAGGGAAGTAATGATTACATTTGCATTTTAAAGAGGGAGACAAAGACAATTTAGTATGAAAATAAATCTCCTTAATCACATCATCATGACAGAACAACTTTCCTCTGGGCACATTCTCTTTCAGCCTACATCACCTGTGCGTTTTTTTCCACTGCTGTAAACATTGCCAGCATTGTGTTCTGCCCCTCCTTCTTGGTGTGTGTCCTCCCCACACCTCCCACAAAGTGTCTGGAGAGGCTGTGTCATTGGCTCCTAGGGCTATGTCTCCCCTCCCTTCCCCATGGTCTGACTACGGGCCTTAACCTGACAGGATATAAAAAGTAATAATCACTGTTATCCTTGGAGTTGCCTCTGATCTTTCTGTCTTATTTTTTTTTTTTATAACATTTTTTTTAATTGATTATTTTTTTTTTCTTGTTTCAGAACCTTTATTTGTTTATTCACTCATTTTTATGGCCGGCTCAGCCCGTCCCGAGGGCAGGGCTGGCACAGCATGTGGTGCCGGGGATCGAACCGCGGTCCCTGAAGCCGCCCAAGCTTTCCCAAGGAGGTGCTTTAGACCACTGAGCCATCCCGCCAGGCCCCTCTTTCTGTCTTATAAATGACATCCAAATAAGCATCCTTGTGCCTGCAGCTTTTCTGGTGTGTTCGATTCTTCTCCTAGATATATTCCTAGCAATGAGATGCTGGGCCAAAGATCCTAAATGCTTTTTCACCTAAATGTTTTATTTTTTTCAGAGCACATTATAGTCAGTGTTCCATGACTTTGGACAAAGTTGATTATGGTCAGCTTACAATGAAGAAAGATGTATTTCAGCTTATGATATCAGTGGTTGCAGGCCATGGTTACTTGGCCTCATTGGTCTGGGCTGGTGACAAGGCAGTGCATCCTGGAGGGGAGTGCATGGTGGAGCAGAGCTACAAGAAAAAAGAGAGAAAGGAACTGGGTCTCTATATACTTTCCAGGGATGCTTCAGTGATCTAACATCCCCCCACTGGTCACCACCTCTCTGTGGTGCCCTAGGCTGGTGATAAAACTTTTAGTATATGGGTTTGTGGGAACATTTTATGTCCAAACCTTAACAGAGAGTTTTAGGGCAAGTGGAAGGTGCATGGTTTCCCACATCTCCAGCCCTACATATGCACACCCCACACTACATGATAAATATTCTGCTCCAGAAGGTACATTTGTTAGTATTGGTGACCCTACTTTGACACCTCATTATCACCCAGAGTCCACAGTTCATACAGGGCTCACTCTTGGCATTACACATTTTATGAATAAGAGAAGTTTGTAAAAGACACATATGCATCATCGTACATGTGGAGTAGATTCATTGCCCTGAAAATCTTCTGTTGCTGCCTCTTTAATCCTTGCTTCTAAGCCCTGGTAGCCACGGAATTTTTGCTGTCTCCCTAACAGGATGTCAAATAATTGAACCCATGCAATGGGTAGCCATTTCTGACTTGCTCCTTTAGTTTAGCAATCTGCATTTAAAGTTCCTCCATGTCTTTCCATGGTTCGAGAGCTGATTTCTTTTTTGGTGCTGAATAGTAGTTAATTATCTGGATGCGCTGCCATTTATGATCTGCTCACCTACTGGAGGACAGCTTAGCTTCCAACCTTTGGCACTTATGAATACAGCTTCCACAGATGTCCATGTGTGTTTCTTTCCTCTTTTCTTTCTCTCTTTTTGTGGGCCTAGGCTCAAGCAAGTCCTGGGCCCTTGTGCATGGTAGACAAGTGCTCTATGGCTGAGCTATACCCCCAGCCCTGGAGAGCGGATTGTTTCTATGGACACAGGCTATAATTGTGCCAAGGGGCATATTTTCTGGACCCTATGGTAAGAGTTTGCTTACTTCTATAAATCACCCAATTGTCTCCCCAAGTAGCTGTAACTTTGCGTTCCTCCCAGCAGGGAGTGAAAGTTCTTCTATGCACATCTTCACAAGAGCTGCATGGTGCCTGTGGTCTGGACTGGCCATTCCACTAACTCTTTGCATGTAATTTTATATATCTGATTTTTAGCAATTTCTGTGCCCTGTGCCTCTGAGCTGGACCTAGACCTGGTATGGGGAGCATCAAGCTTGAACATGGTGCAAGGGTGGTGGGCCTCTTTGGGACCCCTTGCAACCTGACTCACACACCCCTCATGGAGAAGGTTAAATTTTTCCAGCTCCAAGCTGCCTTCCTTAAAAGCTGGAGACCAGGGCTTGACATGGACAGCCTGGCAGGACATCCTAACCAGGATGGGCTGATCAGGATTACAGAGGCAGGCTCAGGCTCTCTTCTGCCCAGACCTACCACCCTCTTGATTTACAGTGGGTCCTGAGGCTACTCCTTCATGGACCAGCATGCTTTTCCCTACGTTTGGGATGCCTGCTATGAGGCAGTGGGTGATGGCCATCTTCTGGCCTCTCCCAGAGAAGCTATAGCCTCAGCCCCCAAAGTGCAGACCTGATGAAGGCTGAGGCCTGGGGTATCGTGGAGGAGTGTGGGTTCCTGCTCTTCTCAAACTCCTTGGGAAGAGGTGGTGGCATAGCTGAGACCTTTCTCATAAGAGGGGACCATGTAACAGCATGTATGGATGGAGACGCTAAGTGATGACAGGGAGCAAAGCATTGGGGCCAGGGCTGTGCTGTGCCTTTCAGGAAGTGGTGAACCTCTGTGGAACTGCATAGGGATTTGGGATGGACAAACTTTGTTTGGATCACTTGTAAGTGCTGTGACCTTGGTCTTTCCTGATTGTTTATCTGGGCTGTGGCTCTGGTACTTTATCATAGGATCACTGTGAGGATCTGAAGAGCCTGCTGCTTCCAAGGGCCATCAAGTACTTGGAAGGGATCTAAGAATAGGTGGCTTCTTCTTTCTTTTCCTTTTATGCCCAGCACAGGGTGTGGCCTCACTTCTAAAATGGTAGAAGCTGCTGTCCCAGGGGGCACCTCAAGAACCTTGCTTGCACAGGGGTCATGATGATTTTTTTTTTTTTTTTTGAGACAGGGTCTTGCTATGCAGTTGAGGCTGACCTTGAGCTCACTTTCGTAGCCCAGGCTGGTCTCAAACTCGCATCAATCCTCCTGCCTCAGCCTCCTGAGTGCTGGGATTACAGGCATGAGCCACCACGCCCAGCTTAACAGGGGTCATGATGAGATTCTGACTACATATCTGTTCCTGTCCTACTCAGACGTCCATGGAGACATCTGGTTTATGCTGCTTTCCCCTGCATCCTGTTTCCAGCAGGTAGAGAGCAAGCCATATTTTCGAGTTGAAGATTATATCCCTGTCACTCTGATCCAAAGGATGACCACTCTCCGGGCTCAAGCAGAGGTCTCAGAGATACACCAGAACAGCTTTGCGCTGAGGAGAGAGGATGCAGAGCTGGAGTTCTTGAGGGTAAGGAATGCTAGGACTTGAGTGCTGGTGCTCAGGGAATGCAGTCAGTGACTCCTGGCTCCCAGAGCCTGTTTTGGGGGCCTGGTGGGCTGGGACCTTGGGTGGCAGGGAAAAGGGCACTTTCTGCATCCCAAGGGGCAAGGACAGAGTGGAAGCAGATTGCGTTAGAAATGACCCTGTGTTGGTCATTTCAGATTTCCCTTGCTGAGGGAGATGTTTACATACACAATTTAAAAGAAGAAATGGTTTATTTGGATAAGAATTTCAAAGATTTTGGCCCGTGGCTGGCAGGTTTTCAGGCAGGAACATTGTGACACAAGGACATGACGGAGGAGGCTGCTCTTATGGTGACTGAAGTGTTATCAAAGGTACACTCTCCATAGGTCCCCCCCCCCCCCCCCCCCCGCTTCAGTGGAGTTCCACCTTCAGACAATACATTCAGCTGTGAAGGGCAGTGAGTGAATGCAGTCCAAGAGTCTTTTAACCCAGTCAAGTGGAGAATTAAGATTAACTGACACAGGCCCCAAAGCTGGGTGGGATTCAGGGGGCCAGGATGGATGTCTGGAGCTGTTCTTCAATCTCAGAGTATCATCACACTGCCTGTTCTGTGAGCAAGGACTGCCTTTCTTAGATTAATGTGTTATTATTACCACTTAGTTATTGCAGACAATCTTCCAAACGAGGGGATGGTGAAAGCTAAATAACAGAGACAAATAGGATGATTTTAGTGTTCCAAGAAGATTAAAACCCTCTAATAGAATTTGATATTCTCTAGAGGGATAAGACAAGATAGTCACTGGGTGGCCCATACCAAAACAAGGTGGGGAATATAACAAGGCCATTGAAAGACTTGGAGGTCCACTCAAGGACCTCTCTAAGAAAGACATTATGTTAGTTTAGGAGAACTGTATTATCTCCAGGAAGGTCACCACCCAGGAGTGAGATGCCTGAAGCTACAGTCTTTATCTAGTTAACTGTGGTTGGAACCATGTGTCCTTAGCTGGGCTGTCACCTTGTCCCTTCTTCATAGGGCCCTACGGGCCTCAGTCAGTCAGGCAGTTGGGACCAGTGATTCACAGAGGTTCACTTATGAATCCACTGCTCATCTCTAGACAAGGGACCTAGGCCTAGTAAACATGGGAAGTTCATTGGTCAATAAATCCTGCTTGAGCTGCTTCATAGCAGTCTCCATCATCAGATAATATGGAGGGTAGAACTGAGCATGAGCCAATCCAAGCCTTTGGGAAACTCTCCACGGATAGCTCGTGACAGTCATCCCGTGTGCACACAGGGGCTTGTGTATCTGTGCACAGGAGAACTGCTCTGTGTTGTTATCTCCTCACACACTGCTTGCCTCAGAAAAGCCTTCCCGTAGCTCCTGCCTGGGAATCACCTGAGCTGACTTCATACCTTCCCCGCGCCCTGGGCCAGGCCCCATAGGAACAGATGAGAGGCACACATTCCCTGCTCCTTATGAGTCCCAGTCCCAGCTTGAGAGTCAGGGCTGTGTTAAATGCTCAGTGGTAACAAGGATGACACCAGCTACTCTAGGCAGAGCAAGGGTAGGCTGGCTGTCCTTTGTAGACACAGCTGGGAGATGAACGATGAGGATTCTTGGATCCTGCAGTATAGACTATATGGATGGGCCTTCGGATTTGGGAGGCAGTGTCTGTAGGAAGCTCAAGACTTTACACACTTCTCTATATACAAACTTCCCCAGTTAGGTAGAAACACACTGCCTGTGTCTTCTTCCCTTTAATAAAGAAGGGTGTTTGGAAGCAGAGTTAGGCAGGTGAGGCCTGGCCTTTTTTTTGGCTGGTCACTTAGCAGAACTGTCCCAACCCTAGTGTGGGACCAGCCTACAGGTACATTTTGGAAGAGGCAAGGACAAGCACAGCCTCACTGTACAGGGTAGCCTGGTCTTCATGTGTGCTCCCTGTGAGGGGGACATAACATTTCCTTGATGGGGACAGAGGGTACTTCTGTACAACTGAGCCTTGCTACCAAGGACCCCACCTACAAAAGGAGGTCCCCATAAGAGGACAAGGACACTGTTCATGGGCTGCTCCCATGCCTTGCCTCATGTCCCAGGCTCTGTTGGACCTTCCAACCCCACCCTGATCCTCTGATAGAATAGCAAAAGGTGACTGGGAAAGCAGTCACCATCATGGGCAAAACTACCAAAATCTGTTCTCCCAGTGCTCCCCAGAGAGCACAGAATGGATTCGACCCATCCATGTGCCCTCTTCATGAGAGTCGGAGAACAGCGTTCCCCACAGGGCCTGGGTGGAGTGACAGATGCCGGCCAGCTCAGCGTGATCTGGAGAGGACTGACACCCCAGCGCACACCATGACCCTTCTTAGGGTGTGGGTTTGTTAAGCAAAATTATTTCCTTCCCTAATTGTGAAAATAAACATTTCCTCCCCCATCTGCCCCACGGGGTTAGCACACTTGTGTGCTGTTGCATTCACCTGGCTCTTCGTTCTAGTCATGCATACTCTATGTCTGCATGCATGCTTAAAAGTGGGCTTATGTTATGCATGCGCTTTCATGCCACATACATCACTAAAATTTTAAAACTAATTTTGAAGCAATACATATCAACTTAAAACTAATCAAAATTTATATATAACCATTAAATATATAGGAAATGCATACAACATCTGTGTGCATACATCTAACATGTATGAAATACATACAAAATCCATACATATACACTTATTGTATATTTTCCATCAATGCTCTATTATTCAGCATGGAAAACACCTGCAGTATGGGACTGCAATAAATGATACCAAGATCAACATTTTCCAACAGGAATCGTTAGCTGTATTTCTGCTTCATTTGTAATAGGTAGGACCTCCTACTTGGAATTACAGGTTGAAGATAATGAGAAGTTTAAACGTTATTTCTGTAGTATTAAAGAATCAACAAATAGCTACTGGATTATTTAATTATAGTTCTGAGTAGAACTTCTGTTTCACTTTGGAAAAAAGGGAGCCCATTCTCCTGTAGCAGCCTGCTGGCCGAATCGCTGATCCTTGGCTCTGCCCATGCATTACCCTGCTCTGGAGTAGACAGTGCAGCACGCCAGGTGGCTAAGGCTGAGTGCTCTCCTGTCTGCAAGACTCGCAGCCACCCGGGCGTGGCAATCCAGGGCAACCTGTTCAAGGTTGATTCAATGTTTTCCAGACTTCCTCAACCAAGGAAGCATTTTCTCATATGACTCAAGATTGAGATGTTATTGAATAATTTATTTTTCTGTTCGGCTATTGAAAATGTAGTGGTTGTATTCTGTATTTTCCCTCTTTAGCATGTTCACATCCCCCAGACAATTGCCAGTGCTTTGTGAATATGCCCTGTGAGGGCGGCCTGAGAGTCCACTTGATTAAGGCTGGGCTATCTTTAGGAAATCATTTACCTGGAGGAGCTCAGATCCTCACTCAACTCTGCGGCTCTGCACTGAGCAGGATTAGGAGATTTGTCCTGGTTGTTTAGCATGCTTTCTAATGACAGATTCTCAGAAGTGGGCTTAGTAGGTCAAAGCTATGAGCTGTGGATCTCTGGGGACTGTCCTATTCAGCTTTCTTGTTGATGGGAACAACGTCAACCCCCTCTCAGGTAAAGGAAAAGAAGTTTAATCTGGCTCACAGTTAAAGAGGATTCAGCCATGGTCACCTGACCACAAAAGAGGAACACCATGGTACGAGGGCATGACAGAAGAAAGCATGGGACCTGCCTTCTCCTAAGTTGTGAGGATCACTCCAGAGCCACAGAACCAGGACTAGGACCTGCCCACCATAGTCCCTCACCAGTCTTCTCTGCTGTTTTGTGCATGGGCCTGTCTGATCCTTTTCTTCAGGGTGGCCCCTCTAGTTATTCAAGGTGGAGTTCTTTCCGTATTTTCCTTCAATATCCAATTAAATCTTCTGCCTGGAAATTCACGATGTTGTTTTGGTTGTCATTTCCATTACCAAAAAAGCAACCATCTCTGGCTGGCAACACTTTGAGAAGAAAACAGCAACAGAAGGCAGGCTATGTAGGAAGCCATTACGGAAGCCCCCCTGGGAACAGGAAGAGGAAACAAAAATTGTTACTTCGTTTTTCACAGATCCAAGGTGTCCTTGACAATACTAGGCACATCCGCCTCTGCTTCTAGGCTGGGAACTTTGGGTTTTAGTTGTTGAGAGCAAAGACTCAGGAGCAAACAGACTCATGTGTCCATGTCTCCACTCCTGGCTCTGAAGTGGGAGCTTGGGTGGATTCCTTAAATCAAAACAATTGGTTTCTCAGACATATTCAGTGGATGAATTTATCCCCAGATACATGCACTAAAGTATATCAAGTGTCCAATAATTTCATTGCCAGACATTGTCCTGAGGGCCTGAGGAAGTCCCCCAGAGATCAGATGGAAACCTTAACTCAGCCCACCTGTGGAAGAGGTGGTAGGGTCACTGACTTCCGTCACAGGTGTCTCAGTCACTTTTCTCCTTGCTGAGATAAAATATCCAACACTTGAAGTTAAAAGGGGAAGGTGTACCTAGCTTGCGGCCTGTAGGGGTCTCAGTTCGTAGCTGGCTGGGAGGTATAGCAGGTGGACAGAGCAGAGGAGGAGAAGCTGTTCACGGCAGCCAGGAGAGGACACTGCAAGCGAGGGGCTTTAGCAGCGTTTCTCTGCCCCTTGCATTTCTAGCTAGGCTCTGGGGATTAGGACAATGCCTATCAGTGGACTGATTTAGTAACTACCCAGGCTTAATCCTCACTCTCCTAATCCTAGCAGCATGCCCTGTGTCAGTCACACACTGTAGATCCAGACTCCTCTAAAAAAGCCCCACCGGTGGTCTCAGGAGGCTTTGGGGGCCAGCTAGATGGAAGCCATAGCAACGGGAAAGCATTTCAGGCTGAGTCTGTGAGAGGCATAGGTGGGGTAACCAGGCAGGATTGAAGGCAGGGAGTGTGAACCCTCAAGGGAGGAGGGGATTTATCGTCTGAGGCTGACTGAATCTGATTATGTGTTCTTTTTTATTTTATTTATTTATTTTCTTGTTTCAGAACTTTTGTTTGTTTGTTTATTTATTTTTATGGCCAGCTCAGCCAGCCCCAAGGGCAGGGCTGGCGCAGCATGTGGTGTCAGGGTCCACGAACCACGGTCCCTGCAGCCGCCCAAGCTTTCCTAAGCAGGCACTTTAGACCACTGAGACATCCTGCCAGGCCCCAGATTATGTGTTCTTGGAGATGGAGATCTGTGGAATTTGTGAGTCAGTAGCAGAGGGAGAAAATCTCTAGGGCTCAATTTCCAGGTGGAAGGCCATGATCCATTCTACAGAGGAAAGACCTGCCTTACAGAAGAGCACAGGCCCCATCTTCCTTTTCTTTTGTAAGATTTTGAGATTTGAAAGTGAGTATCCTGGAAAAGAAAACAAAATTGTAACCTTGAGTAACCTTGAGTTCTGATGCTGTGGGTTTTTTTTTTGTCTTTTTGAGACAGGGTCTCGCTATGCAGTTGAGGCTGGCCTTGAGCTCACTTTTGTAGCCCAGGCTGGTCTTGAACTCACACCAATCCTCCTGCCTCAGCCTCCCGAGTGCTGGGATTACAGGCGTGAGCCACCACGCCCGGCGGTTTTTTTTTTTTTTAAGTACAACTTTAAAATTTATAATTTTCCTTATGTCCTTTATTTCTTCTGTGCTACCTTATTCTGTTATATGCAGCAAAAGGAGAATGAAGGCATTATCAAACTGATTGTTCTATAAAATTTTGACTCCAAATGATATAACATTGTTATTGTTCCCCATCTCATGGTCCCGTATCTTGCTGTAGAGTTGCTCCAGTAGGGTCCGTGTTTAGGACACAGGTGCTACTGGAAGTAACATCAAATGGGACTTGCCATCCTCAGAGCTAATATGAGCATGCTGGAAGCCAGAGGCTCAGTGCTGTGATCCACAGCCAGAGTCCCAACTTAGGGCACAGTTAGGCAGAGTGATGCATTGCCAAATAGGCAGGACAATTTGTGGAGAACAGTAGCCAGTAATGTCTGAGTAACCAGTAGCTGCTTGACAGTATTGTAAATACTAAAGCATTCACTTCCTTCTCTTGAGCGTGGTTGTGGCGATTTTGTGACTAAACAGGACTCATCAACTTGTAATCAAAGACCTGGAGCCGCCGAACACCAAGCACAGTGCAAACCGTACTGAGCACTTTATAGTAATTGCTGTAGATGTCAGCTACAGTATGGGATGAAGCTCTTGGATAGCACTAGCCATCTCCTGTGACTTCTGTAGATCATAAGATTAAAACAGGGAGCTGTATTTTTAGGACCATACTGAAGTCTCCAGAAAAGAAGATCTTGTAAAGTGAAGAATTCATCTTACAGGAAATATTGTTTGGTTGACTCCATCATTTAATGCTTTTCTTCCCCTACTTTCTTCTGCGAAAAGATAGCTATAGCTATCTCTTGTGATTATTATAAAAACTAAATAACAACTAAATAATGCATGGGAAATGCTGATAGGATGTTCAATCAGTTTAAGAATTGAGACATTACCCCTGCAACTGATGTATCATGTCTTATTATTAAAATTAAAAAATAAAAAGATTACTACAAAGGAATTTTTAATAGTAAGCAAGTCTGTCAAGAGCCTCTTTATTCTCATATTATAAGACAATATTCATGCTTCAAAATCATTTTTGAGCTATCCAATCAAATTCTTGAAGATAATTCAGCTGATTGTTTTGGGATGTCCCTGCTTCCTCAGGCCCTAAGCACATGCCTAGCTTGCTCCTTGATTATGTCAACCCATTAAATATTGCTTCAGGTGATGATGATAGTGATGCTGATGACAGTGTTTCTAAGTTAACATGTAGTAACTGGGTGTCCAGAAGTTTAAGCCACAGGGGAAGAAGGCAGCATCAGTTCTCTGCAGAGAGGATTTATCAGCAGGGTGAGAGAGATCAGCAATGAGCCTGAGAGATGAACAAAAGCTGTGACTTGGGGTCGTGCCTTGGAGTGAGAGAGTCTGGGCAGGAAGTGGACTTTCTGTTAGTGGGTAGAAATAGGGGATGAGATCTCACCAAGGAAACCTTTCTGAGGGGAGTTGCAGGTGGCTGGAGTAAGATGGCCACATTGTATGGCTCCATGTGCATTCTTCTGATGAGGCCTGGAGCCTCCCAGGTGGAGAAAAAGAGGAGAGAGCCCAGAATGGAGACACAGCAGCTAGCCTGACATAATAACATTTGTGTTAGTTCATGCTATACACTCAAAAGATTTCCTTGGTCTGCTGAGTTGACAGCTTTGATTGACTTTTGGCAAACTTGGAGCTGTGCTAGCCCCTCAAAGCCTTGTATATGACAAGAAATGCCAGTGTAACAGGCCATATTTTCTGCAGAGTGTTCATGGCTCAGCTGGCTTGGACAGTGATGCAGGTGATCTGGAAGGTTGGTTACTGTGCCTGAGGGGGACTGGGCCAGTAACCTGTGACACGGCTCAGAAAAGGAATCCTGTGTCTGAGATGTCCCAGTACTGAGAATCTGAGTACTAAAAAACCCAGTATCTTGCTACTGTATCATGTACATAATAATTGTGTTGCAAGTACTGCTTTGTATAATCCACAAATAAAGTGTTCCTTGGGTTAAAAAAGGAAAGAAAAATCCTAGCAAGTAAAAGTGTTGATCATTCCATCGGAAGAGAATCTTCTTAGCTGAGTATTTCCTAAACTTCCATGGTGGCAATGGACATGGCTCAGCACATTTTCATGGAGCAGTTGGGGGCATCATCTTAAACTGGGCTGCCCTTGCCTATCTCTCCTAACTCAGCCTTTCTCCTGCTTTAGGTCACCCAGCAGCTCCTGGAATATGGGGTTCTGATTCACCAGGTATTCCCAGAGAAGAAGAGGCTAAAAGGGGAGATGGCCTTGGGGATCTGTGTCAAAGGTGTCATCATATATGAAGTCAAAAATCATAGCAGAATTGCAATTCTGTGGTTTCCATGGAGAGAAATTGGGAAGATTTCAACTTATGTAAGTGTGACCCAGTTGATCAGTGACCTGCGTTTCATCTGTGATCAGATGCCGATTTCACAGAGCGATAGGTCATGTGCATGTCTCCTGGCCAGCTGTGACCACAGCCTAGCATCCATCACCAGGCCATGTTCTGATGCACTGGGGAGCATGTGGAAGACATCTGCCCGGAGGCCTGAGCAGGCATCTGGGAGATCATTTCTCCCTGCTGCCCCTGGCTAGGCTCTTACAAATGCCCATGGGTACCCATCAGCCTAAAGGGCATCACTCTCTGTTTCTCTGGGTCAAGTTTCTGGAAATTGGGCACCCATCTGTGTGCGGAGAGAAGCTGGATGTGGGGAGTGGGCTGCAGAAGGTGTGTGTGTGTCTGCAAGGTAGGGAAATGTGTTCTGTGTGTTGGAATTTCCCTTCCACTCAGTGGTCTGTCCCTCATGAAGCACAGGTTGCTACTTTTGATGGCCATTAAAAGTGCAGAAGGCTTTAAACAAAAGTAGGCCCCTACTTAGCATGTAGCATTTGCAACCATATTTGCAGGAGTACTTATACCTCCTGAGTTTGGTTACAACCCATTTGGCACTGGTACTTTGGTAGTGCTCTGCCCCCACTTGCCCTGTGTGTTATCCAGGTAGGTACTGACACTCTTTCAGTGATTATTCAATTTTTATTTTTGTTGGTCAATGTTTGCAGCACACAATGATTGTATTCTTTTCTTTTTTTTTTTTTTTTTTTTTTTTTTTTTTTTTTTTTTTTTTTCTGTCTTTTTGAGACAGGGTCTTGCTATGCAGTTCAGGCCGGCCTTGAGCTCACTTTTGTAGCCCAGGCTGTTCTTGAATGCATAGCAATCCTGCTGCCTCAGCCTCCCAAGTGCTAATGATTACACTCTTCATAGGGGAGTTGGTACATGTACATACTCAATGATGACTTTAAGACAAGGTTCTCTGACTTGTACCAGTGGAAAAGTTTAGTTTTTATTTCTATTTAATTCTCTTACTTAAATTTTTTTCTGCTAACTAGGTTATTTTTTTATTATTGTCTGATTTAATGTCCAAAGTAGAGTGCAACTGTTTTTATTCATTCTCTGAATGTTTCTCTTCTATCTCTTCTGTGCTGGCTTTTTAAGTTAATATACCATCAAAGTATGATTTGCAGTGGAATTACACAATATTCTCATTTTTCTTCAGAGAAAGAAAGGTTACATCTAAAAATAGATGACAATTGAACATAATTTGAAGTAAAGTGACCTGTATATTATCAGGAAGCTGACATTTTATCAAACTCTTTTGTATATCAAATATAAATATACACAATATTCATGTTCATGAATTTTGTAGACGTTTTAATTATTTGAATTACTATAATAACAAGATTTGAAGCATTTGACTATTGGAATAATTCAGTCCAACTGCATTATTTCTTGTTTTCTTCACTATATGTTACACAGTTGAAAATTTAAATGTAATTTGTTTTAAAACATTTGTGAAAATACAGATAGCTCAAATAATAATTTTTAAAAATATAATTTTTAAAGCTGTAAAGTTCAATAGTCCCTTTATATAAATGCTTTTCATTTAAGTTTAATTTTTACAGATATTTATTTTGCTCACCCTCAAAGAGAATTTCTTGATTAAAGCTGGGCAATAAACACGTTGACAAGGCAGATGTAGTGCTCTATGAGAGCTATTTAATTAGGATTTCCCTCCCACAACGGTCAGCTTTTTCCTTGGTGTGAACAACTTGCATTACGGATCTTTGATCTGGCAGAGTCCTGTCACCAGCGGCTCTGCAATGACTGGGCAGCAGCCATAGGAAGCCACTAGCACATGTCATACTTTGCAAGCACAAAATTGGCAACCCCACGAATCACAGGAGAATTAGCTCAGGAAGCTGGTTTCAATTTTGTTTGTCAGCAGCTGAAGCCAGGATGCTTCCAATACTCACAGCCATTCATCTTGACAGCCTGCCCAGAAGCAGCCCAGGACAGAGGGGAAGATGCCATCTTCAGATAGTGATTCTTAGGTGTGTTGGCATCTATAGAACTGTTACACAGTTTGTTTATTCAGTCAAGAGGCATTCCTTCTGGAACAAAGTGCTCAACCATGTTGGTGATCAGTCTTGGTTGTCAGCACTGGTTAAAATCTCCAGAGAGAAATGAAGGGAGCAGAGGAGATACAAGTTATAAGGGGCCTTATTTAAGAAGAAGAGTACTGAGGCAGGAGGATGGCAAGTGCTAGCTCTGCATGGGCAGCTTAGTGATGTAGAGAGACCTGGTCTTAAACATAAAAGACAAAAATGGCTGGAATGAAACTCAGCATTAGGGTCCTGGGTTCAATTCTCAGTGCTGAACAACACAAAAAAGATAGAAAGTTACAGATACAAAATTCCATGTGATAGGGAATATTTATTTACCATGAGAAAAGGAAGCATAATTTAGGATTTTAAAAGTCAAACAAATGCTGTACCTATCACAACAGCTAGAAAAAAATTCTCTTATTTATACTCTTTTCTTTTTCAAATGTTTGATGGCATATTCTTTGGGTGTTTTCTTCATGGGAAATACTTTTGTAACAAAATTTTCTCCTTTCCCCTATCCAAGTTTTTTTTTCTTTAAAATTAAAAAAAAGTTAAAAATTTTTCTGTAGGGAGAATAGAAACATACTTCAGTCTCTTCATCTGGTTGCTTGAAGTTTGGTTTCATTGTGGAGAGCAGGCAGAAGGCATGCAGCTTTGTCCAGAGACACACTTGCTCTTTGTAACATTGGCTGCAGGCTTCTTTGCTACAGGTGCAGGACACCTTGTTATGACTCCATGTTTGGCGTGCATGTTTGCCCTCCTCGTGTGGAGTTAGGCCATGCATGCAATAAGTGACACCTTAATTGCTTCTTCATCCCTTCTCCCTCTCCTCTCTCCATCTCTTTATCCCTTTCTCCTTTGAGAGAAATCTATCTCCTTACTTTCTATTAATCATTTTGCTCTTTATTTACAATTTGGCTTGCTCATGGAAGAGAGACCACATGATGGTTCATCTTGTGTGGCTGATTTATTTTACTTCACATTGTGGCTTCAAGGAGCACCCAACTGCCTACAAGTGACTTGAGTTTATCTTTCTTTATCATACTCCATCATATATAAATACCATAACTTCCTTATCCACTCATCTCTTAATGGGCATAGAAGGTGCTTCTATGATTTAGCCTTTGTGAACTGTGCTGCTATAAACATGCATATGCATGCGTCCCTGCAGTTTGATGTCTTTAAGTCTTTAAGGAAGGTACTTCCCTAAAGAAAAGAAATACCTGGGTCCAGTGGAATTTTTATTTTTATTAGTTTTTAAAAATTTATGTACTTGGTACAGGATCTTACTACACAGTTCAGAGTTGCAGTGATCCTCCTGTTTTTAGCTTCCCCAGGACTGGGATTATAGTAGTACCCCATCATGCCCAGACTCATTCAGCTCAGTGTGCCCTGGGGTGGGGCCATTGTGGCATGTGGTCCCAAGGACTGAACACTAGTCCCTGTGCTTGCCTAAGCAGGTGCTTAGTCTGCAGAGCTATCTTGCTGACCCTGGAATTTTTAATTTTTTAAACAATATCCATACTAAAAAAAACCCAAACAATATCCATACTAATTTTTATAGTGACTGTATTAGTTTATGCTCCTTCAACAAAGTAGAAGTCCTCTTTTTTCCCTACAGTTTGACCAGTATTTACTATAACTGGATATTTGTTCTTTTTTTTTTTTTTTTTTTTTTTTTTTGGTGGGACCAGGGTTCGAACTCACGACCTTGCACTTGCCCAGCAGGCACTTGTGCCTCAGAGCTATCTCCCCAGCCCCTAATGTTTGTTCTTTTTGATGTTCTTTCTTTAAAAACTATTTGTGTGTTAATGTGTTTCTGGGAGTAGAACTCAATGTAATTGGCAAGTGCTCTATCACTGAGTTACACCTCCAGCACCAAATGCAGAAAATCTAACATTTATTTTGCATGATTTTCATTAAAAAGAAGAAAAAAACTACATAGTATATTAATAATGAGATGTGTTCAATCATAGAGTGTATCGCTGGTAGGACAGAGCCTCACTTGCTCAGGTGCTCTTGAGAACGAAACAACAGATTTTATGTCTGATGATTGCATAAACTTCCCCAGACAGCTACTGGCTCTTTATTTTCCAAGCTCCTCCAGGGGCTGTATAGTGTAGGGCATGGTCAGTCTTTATGGCTGTGGTGAGTGTGTCTTCCTCCTGCATTTCATTTCATAAGAACATGGGGGACAGGTTGCCAGGCTCCCAGAAAGGACTGCTGCATGAGCTCCAGGCAAATTTGCCTCTGCCTGGAGAAGCACCTCTGTACTGCAGAGATGCATCAAAACAGACAGACAGCAGTGATAAAACTGCTGGGGATGAGCTATGGAAAGTGGTAAAGTAGTGGTGCATGGCTTTACAGAAGCCCCAGGAATGACACACTGCAGCCACAGGGGCACGGAGAGGTGCTGCCGAGAGCTCTGTCTGGAGTGCTGCATCATCTTTTTCACAGAGCGGCATACTGATGAGGAAGTTTGCCTGCAGATATGAGTTTCCCATTAAGTGATTTATCCTAGTGGTGCTAGATAGAAACTAAGTCGACCATGAGTGCCATGTTTGCCATGCTTTGTTTACTTATAGACAGGGTTTCACTACACAGTTCAGACTCATCCAGAACTCACTAGGTAGCCCAGACCGACTTTCATCTTGTGGCAATCACCCTGCCTCAGCCTCCCAAGTGCTGGGATCACAGGTATGTGCCACTATGCCTATCTGTTTTAAATTCTATACCACTGTCTGGCCTTAGTTCATCAGAGTGCTAGTGTGTCTTTAAGGAGCATTCTGTTGAGAGTTTCAAAGAAACTTTGCTGTCTGTGTAAATGATTCTTCCTCTTCCTTTTCAGATTTTCTATAGTCATTAGGTTTTAAAAAGTGACTTAGGGGGCCCGGCGGGATGGCTCAGTGGTCTAAAGCGCCTGCTTGGGAAAACTTGGGCGGCTTCAGGGACCGCGGTTTGATCCCCGGCACCACATGCTGCGCCAGCCCTGCCCTCAGGGGAGGCTGAGCCGGCCATAAAAAATGAGTGAATAAGCAAACAAAGGTTTGAAACAAGAAAAAATAAATAAATAAAATTTAAAAAAATTAAAAAAAAATAAAAAGTGACTTAGTTGTATACCAATGTTTAATGAATAGACTTCCACACCCTTCAAGTCTGTGTGAAAGCACAGCAGTGTGCCCTGCCAAAGGGCATGCATGTGGTTACTCTGCACTCCTGTGTTCCAGTGGATGGGTGACATGGGCAATGTACCAACCTCTGTGTTTGCTTTCTCCAGAGAAAGAAATTTAGCATCACCAGCAGCCTCACTGGAAAAAAACACACATTTATCACGGATTCAGCCAAGACTTGCACGTACTTACTGGGCCTCTGTTCGGCTCAGCACGGCTTCCATGCCCAGGCGGGCTCTGGGCCACCTCCTTGCCTCTTAACCGGTGAGTGCAAGCTGTGTGCTCAGCACATGCTTCAACATATGCTTCCTGCCACTAAATCATTTGCATGCACAGTTACAATTGATCCAAGAGCCTTTAAAAAGTCTGAAGTCTCCCTAATAATGACAGAGCTATGATAAACATGGTAGTACATTTTTTTTTCAGATTGACAGGAATGTCACAGTCCTGGAGGGGTGAATAATGGATCTGCTTGGGGAGTTTTTCTGTCCCAGCTGAGCAGGAATCTAGTTTGGAGGCCTGATAATCAGAATTAATAGCAAAATGATAAAATATTCCAAGGGTGTGCTTGGGGATATCTAGCAAAAGCCTTTTGAAAGTTCGTGTTCTTTTGGCCCCATCATTTCACATGTAAACAGATATTTTGTCCACAGTAATAAATACAGGAGTGGGACTAGTTGTTCATGGGTGTTCACCAGAGAACTGCTTAGAGCAGGGAACACTTGGAAGCAATCTAAATTCCTCCAGCGCAAGACTAGTTAACTGCATTGCAGAGCATCTATATCTGGCAGTGAGGGTGAGTTTTACAGAATGATAAGGGAAACTGTACATGAAATAGCGCCAAACCAGAGGAAGCACAGACCATGCTGGATCTAGCACAGGCCAGTGGAATGTTCTCCCTGACAGAAACATCTGCACTCTCTGGTTCTGGAAGTCACCTCTGGCACTGTGCACCTATCCCAGTGGCAAGAACAACCAAAGAATTAAATGTTTGATTTTGTTTAATTTTTGGTGATTCATATTTTGTGAGTGTTATCTTACTATGTTTCACTGGTACATGCTCACATACAGAACGATCACAGCCCTTGTGGGAGGCTGTCCATGTACACAGCACATCTGAGTTCGTCTCACTTCCCCGACTCCTCCTCTTTTTCCCAGCTCCTTTCATTTCCTGGTCCCCTTTCCCTTTTGCAAAAGATCCAACTCCTTGTTTCCTATTATCTATTTTAAAATTATTATTTTGCACTTTAATTTATACTTTGGGTTTCTCCCAAAGAGAAGAGAAATTCTGTGATACTTAAGCTTGCATGTCAGGGTTTTTCATTTAACATTATGGTCTCAAGGTGTATCTGTTCTTCTTCAAATGACTCAAGTCATCCTCCCTTAAATTCAGACAGCCATGTGGGCCACCCACATTGGGGAGCACGTTGTTCCTATTACATGTTATAAACAAATAAAGAAGGAACACAGAAATGAGCAATGCCAAAGTATTATCACTACCTTAGCGAGTATGACTGTTCTAGATGCAGGCGAGAGCTGTGTGACGCAGGGCCCCATCGTCTTCACTAAGCACACTGGCTCCTTATGCAGCTTGCCATTGCAAGCAGTACAGCATGGGTGACATTTCCTGCCAGCAAGGCAATGGCATTTAGGGTGCAGTGTCCTTATCCAGGGGTTGTGGTTGAATGGTAGCTGCTTCCCATGGAAGTGATGTCACAGGTTCTAGGTACCGGCCCAAGAGCTGGGGGCAACTGGGAAACAGAACCAAAGTGTCAGACACAGAACCAAATGCAGAGGCTGTGGGCAGCAGAACCAAACACACAGACATCTCAGTGGGAGCACAGGCTTCTGGCACCAGGAGACTTGTGGGGAGCTGCAGATGGGGCTGCGCTGCACTGGGACCTGACCCCCTGCTGTTGTGGGACATGGATTGCGAGACACCATCCATGTGGCTTTTATCGCCTATTGCATGACCATGAAACATTTATAGACTCCTGAGCTCACTTGCAAAATGAGTCCTTCCAGACCCTTTTTGTTTGTAACATACTGTTTTCTCAACTGCAAATTCTACCCTCCTAGGAGTGTTCAGGACTCTAACATTCATTTATTTAAAAAGACTCACATAGGTAATTTCCTGTGCCTTTAAAGACTTGCTATGAAGAAATCACTGCAGACAACATTTTCACTTCAGTTGTTTTTAATTAGAACATGTTTGGAGTACATATTGAATCCCTTCACTGTGGGGAGCTGGTGCATGTACAAAGCATGCCTTATTCTTTCAGTATCCTTGTCCCCAGCCCTCCCCATCCCTCCATCAGACTCCTCTTTCCATTTATCAAGGATCTGTCTCTCTGTTTTTGTTATCTTTACTTTATCACTTCAACTCATTTATACTCCAGGTTTCTCATATGCAAGAAACCATTTAAGCTTCTTTTTTTTTTTTTTTCCAATTCTTTTATTGTTTAAATTTAACAATGGTTATATTACATATTTTCATCATCGGATCAGTTTAAATTAATACATATAGGTATATAAGATTGATCAAACAACTAAACATTAACCTTTCTAAATCAAAACCATTTAAGCTTCTATGTCCACTTTATTTCACTTAACACTGTGATCTCCACGTGCATGCATTTTCCTTCAAATGTCCCAAGCTGACCCTTCTTTGTAGCAGAGTAGTGCTCCACTGTGTGTAGCTACCACATGTTCTTTATCCATCTAGCTGCTGATGGATTCGAGCTACTACAAGTCGTGCTGTTCTAAACATGGGTATATATTTTCAGTGACCATGTAACCAAGAGCCGCCACCTCCCTGTGATCTCATGCTTCACCCTCCCTCCCCATGACTCCTTCTGCCAGGGCCTTTGTCTTATTCAAAGGGAACTGCCTACCCATTCACTTTTAAGGAAACTGGGAATGTGACCCTGTGGTCTTTCCACCCCACCTGTCGCCAGGTGTTCTCACTGGCACTTATATACTTTGAATGTCCTTTTGTCACCTTCAAAGTGGCCTTTAGAGAGGACAATCCAATCATGCTTTTCCATAGTGAAAAATTGCCTCTGGGTGTTGGGCTCATTCAAGTGGCCCCAGCCTTGGCTTGAGTCTCGCTCTCTAGTGGTTATAGAAGCCATCTTGATCTCTAGAACATCACACCAAGTCTTTGAGGTTCTAGGGCCTCTGGACTCATCAGCCTTCACCTATGAGGCTCTTCTGAACCCTTGTTGGCCCAGTTCACCAGGAAAATCCTGTCTTCAGGAATAAATTTGAGGACCTGCACCCTGGAAGGCCTTCCTGACTGGCTGTTCTAGGGCACCTCTCACCTGGTAGCATGGGTGCTCTTTGGTCAGACCGATGGCTTCTGGCCTATAATGTGCTCCATATTTTATCCATGCATGTATCTGCTTGGCAGACTGGGAAGCCCTGCAGGGAAGAATAGCATCCAAGAGACTTTGTGGCTCCATGTGGTGTGACAGTATGCTCAGGGAAGGTGGCTGGGCCATGATGATTTATATTGAAATGTAGTTACTCCATCATTCCCCTGTTTTGAGTTTACTTACCATATTTCATTATTGCAACAACATCATAATATGCATCACTGGAGGGGGTGCTTTCTCACATCTTGCATCTTCTGTGAGCTAGAGCTCAGAGTGTCATTGTTGGGCACAAGAGCCAGGTATTTTAAGGCCCTCCCTGTTTCTAAGCACCATGTCTGAGTTCCATGTCTGGCTGTCTCCTTTTGTTCTGCAGGAATAGAAGTCATCCTGCCTCTATTTGCTCACTTGATAGGTAAAAGCAATTTTCCATGGTTGGCATTTCTTTGCTTGCAAAGAGGTTGAATGTTTTTCTTAGTCACTCTCCTATGAACTGCCTCAACAGCTTGTTACTCTACAGTTGCATTCGTCCCCTGGGGAGGAAGAGGACTTGCTGAGCTTTTCAAGTCCCTCACTTGGGGACTGACTAAGGCAGATCCTGTCAGTGCTGCAGAGAGGGTGGCACCAACCTCAGGGAAGCTCTGGCTCTCTCAGGGCGCCACACTGCCCATTTCCTTGTGGCTCTTATTTGGATGTCTCCAGTGTGCCTGAACACTGTAACTAACTGGTGCCGAGCCCTTAGCATTTTTCAGTTGCCTCACAGGTGACGTAGTCACGCTGTGAGTCACCCACACTGGGGGGCAGCAGCTGCCTGTTCTTCTTGGTGTGCTGTTGGCTTTGGGATGCTCTTGGCCATGCTTCCTCCCATTCCTGAAAGATAATCAGCTCTGGCTCCCCTGCCCTTGCTTCAAACCCTCTCAAGTTTAAAGTCTAAACCTTTCTGAGCTGAGGCCTGACCTCCATGGGCTCTGCTGAAACCCTGCTGCCCTGAGGTGTTAGATTCTGCTGAGATGAAGCTCATAGTCTCAGTCCCTTCAGGCCTGGCAATCAGAAGGCCTGCATGTCTGCCACACTGCTGGCTTTATCTGGGCACACCTGGCTTCTCTTATTTAGCATGGACTGTAGAGTCCAGACTTGAGTGGCAATCCTGCTCTACCATTTCCTGGCCTCAAGAAGCAAGTTCCCAGCTCTCTCTTAGCCTTAGGTTTCCTCCTCTGTAAAGAGGGCATGGTATCCACCATGGAAGGCAAAGGAGGAACCAGTACACATACTCCCACTGTGCCCATCCTGGACATGCTCTCAGCCAGGGCTAGGTGTCACTGGAACCAGTGTCATCATATCATATCACAGCACCATGAGCGCCTCAAGCTCTACAGTGAGAGCCTACATAGTTTGTCCATGTGCTGCAGCCTCTATTCCCATCACCCACTCCC
This sequence comes from Myocastor coypus, assembly GCA_004027025.1. Lineage (NCBI taxonomy): Eukaryota > Metazoa > Chordata > Mammalia > Rodentia > Myocastoridae > Myocastor > Myocastor coypus. Next base: position 21,666 of record PVJA010006846.1, on the reverse strand, counting down.
CTCCACCTGTTCTTGCCTATCCCATGTGTGGAAGGTCCTCAGGGTATTGATCCCCAAGCCTGGTGCTTTCAGTGGGCAAAGACCTTGCAGTGAACCAGATTCCACCAAAGAGGAAAGGGACTGCCTGAAGGACCAGGGCCCACTGACGTATGCTAAGGAGTGTATGCCACTGTGGGGTGATGGCACACACCCACACATGTGCATCGCACACCTTACCATACACACAGATACTACAATACACTCCCTATATCACACATACTGCATGTGCATACCCTACACCCATTCACACATGCATAAATGCAGACATTGCACCCCTATTGTAAACACACAAATACCCTGTCATATCGCATGAACCTTATACACATGCATACCACACACTACCACATACATTCACACATATGGAGATACCACAAACACACAATCACTCCCACATCATACACAACCCATACACACCCTATATGTCCCACACCCCATCAACACACAAACGTAGACCTCACACACATGCATACACAGAGAGAAAACTAGAGCCCACAGCACTGTGTAGCTGGTCTTTTCCTCCTGATTTTAGCAGGGAACAGATGGTCTGTGGATGTTTTTCTTTCTCAAAATATAAAATTGGCTTTGTGTAAAGCCTCATTAATTCAAAAGACCTATTGATCGAATCATGGTTGTTATGAATGCTATACTCAGGGAAGTGGAGAGTCCCACATTCCCCTGATCTCAAGTTGAAGACATGACCAGAGTCATTTAGTCAACCTTTCTGTGAGAAAGGAGAAAGGTAGGTGTCGAAGCATGGGTCCTGTGTGGCTTCTACACATTCATATTCCAGGAAATGGGATCTTACATGAGGGGCAGACTAAGCTGTGTACAGAGTAAAGGTTAAAAGTTCTAGTCGACAGGGCAGAGCCTGATTTGAAGAACCTGGCTCTTTTTTTTTTTTTTTTTTTCTTTTATTTATTTATTTAATTTTTCAAAGTATTTATTTCTTTTTTCAAGTTTCAATTTTTTATTGTTTAAATTTAACAATGGTTATATTACATAATTTCATCATCAGATCAGTTTAGATTAATACATATAGGTATATAAGATTGATCAAACAATTAAACATTAACCCTTCTAAATCAACATTACTTTTTTTTTTCTTCTTTTCCTCTTTCTTTTCTTTGAAGTTGACATATTGCATATTGTCCTCACAATCGTTCTACAGAGTACAGTGTGTGGGCATGATCCATCTCTCTATTGATGTTGCTTAGAAAAAAAAAAAGGCAAAGAATATACTTCTCTTTGGACTAAGAGGAAGCAGATACATACACAGTCAAATGTTCTGCAATTGCAGTGGGCCGCCAGTGAAGCTTGTGATGTTGGAGGCTATTGAATCTAAGCCTCCTAAAGCTCATCTCACCAATCTAGCTCTGCGTTTCATGCATTGTAATTAAGCATTTTTTTTTCTTGCTGGGTGGTCAAGGGCAAGTTGAAGCAAGACCTGTATACCAAAACATTCATTTTTTTTTTTTTTTTTTTGTATCTTCCAGGGTCAAATCCCCTCAGGATTAAGTTTGGGACCATAGGCAGTACTTTGTAGAACTGTTGTTAGTGTCAGCCTTCGGGACGAGTCCAGAAAACAAAGTCTTTAGGCTTGAGGAAGTCCCCTCATGGGGAAGGTTCTTGCACTGACCAAGTGCTCTGTGATGATCAGGTGACTTGTGAGCAGTGCGTACTGAGGAAGGGGCCCAGGCGTGCCTTGACGGGGCAGAAAGCAGGAAGGGGAGTCCGCACATTGTAGCTGTGGGGCCAACAGGAGTGCCAGTGATCTGAAGGTTTGGTGTAAGCTGAGCGGCCCGCACCAGCTGTGAAGGGTGCACCCAACTATTAGAGTACAACTTGGCTGTTCAGATTACAGGTGCAGAGGGCCAGTGGATAATTACTATGATGATGCTACTACAGCCCAGAGGAGGATGTGATGCCTAACCTCTGCACCTGCCTGGGGAGGGGATTAGAGCTTCTGCAGGCAAGGAGCTGCACTTTGGAGGTAGAGCAGAGCTGCCCAGGATTGCTGGGCTCTGAGCCTGGATCCCAGGCCTGTCTTTCTAAGCCCACAGCAGTAGCAGGAACAAAGATGCCCTGGGTTATGGCCCTCATAATTTCCTTCCTTTTCCTAGGTATTCCTGGTGGGCTTTCTGCTCTGCTTTTGCTGTGAACCCAATTTCTGAGTTAGCTCCTCTTGACCAAGTATCTGCTCTGGTGTCTTCTTATGGAGATCCTCTCCCAGTCTTTGTCATGGTCCAAGAAGTTTCCATTTGTCATCCCATGGAAACGTTATCGGAATTCCAGTCGACCACTTCCGATGTGACGATAAAGACACTGAGACATATTTGTACATATGGAGAGCCAAGGGGGTCCCAAGTCTAGCTAGGATGATGGCTATCTGGAATAAAGGCCCCAGCCCAAGGCCAAATCCAGATTTTTATTAATTCTTGAGCAGGGGAGTGGCTCCAAGTTGAATGACTGTGAGAGTTGTGGTAAATACGTGAGCATTGTGAGCTGGGCTAGGTAGGCGGCCTAAAATCACCTCTATGATCTACAAAGGGAAGGCCATATAGAAGGAGTAACCTGCACGATGCAGTTTGAGGCAGGACCTAATGTTTTGGGGTTAGTGCTTCAGCTCTGATTGTAATTTCTTATGCCCTGGAAAGTCATAGCCTCTTATCTCAAGGCTCCATCCCAGCTGACACCATAGAGCATGAGCCTGGCTCTTTGAAGTCCCCTTTGCTAAAAGATCATTTGGGAGACAAATCTTAATGACTGCAACAGAATAGGGTAGTTTCAGGTAATGTTACCCAACACTACACTTCTACCAGCTGGCTTTCCTGGGAATGCTTTGGGTTCTCTCCATGGACCAAGCTCCTAGGCTTCCTGTCTGTCAGCTAAACTTAGATTTCTGAAGCATAGTTCATTAACAAGTGCTAATGTGGAGGACTTGGATCCCCAAGACTAATCACAATTCCATTAAATACAGACAAGCAGCCTCTCCCTGCAGGACCGGAGGGCTTGGAGTAGCTGTGTGAGAGCCATGGGAATGGCATCACTTTATACACATCTGTCTTCTTATGTCTCACCCCCGCTGCAGGCCAGGGGAAAGTTACACAAACAGCCAGTTTGAGTCCTGCCCACCAGGCCCCAACTAAGCCTCTCAGCTGGAGTCAGAGGCTGTCATGCTCTGAAAACGAGCTGTTTGCACCCAAGGCGCAGGATGCAGTGGGAGGCCTGCTGAGCATGTCGCTGGAGAACTGTGGCTCTGATGGCACCAAGGAGAGCAGGGAGGAAGCAATCAGGAGCAGGTGGGTTTCTTCTGTTTTCTGACCCTGGTTTCTCTGTTACCCAGAGCCTGGTATTCTGGGCCATCTGCACTTGAACCAGCTGTCTAAAGGATGTCAGACACCTCAGGAAAGTGGACATTCATTGAGTCTCTGCCACCCAAGTCCAGAGATAACAGAAGGCTGGTTATGGGCTGAGTTGAACCAAGCACTGGAGGGACAACTTTACCCTCCTACCATGTTGCTTTTTCCTACCAGTAAAGAAACAACTAGATGATAACACCAAATGGAAGAGGGCAATGTGAACAAGTTGTAATAAGCCCATTCACCTTTGTCATAAACCAGGTAGTATTCTCGCTACTAATACACATCAACTCATTTGATTTTTTAAAATTTATTTTATTATTATTTATTTATTTATTTATTTTTCTTGTTTCAGAACCTTTGTTTGTTTATGCACTTATTTTTATGGCTGGCTCAGCCCACCCCGAGAGCAGAGCTGGCGCAGCATGTGGTGCCGGGGATCGAACTGCAGTCCCTGAAGCCGCCCAAGCTTTCCCAAGCAGGTGCTTTAGACCACTGAGCCATCCTGCCGGGCCCCAACTAATTTGATTTTTAACATCTTTTTGTCTTAGTTACCTTTTCTTCTTGCTGAAAAAAAAAATGCCCGACCCTCAAAGTTAAGGGAGAAAAGATTTATCTAGCTCACAATTTGTACAGGTTTCTGTCCATAATGGGCTGGCCCCAAGGCTGGGTGGCACAGCAGGCAGCCATGGCAGAGGAGAAATACTTCATGACAGGAAGAAAGTATCCCAGAAAGCAAGCCACAGCGACAATAATAGCTTCTTTCTGCCCTTTTTATGATCTCTCTGGGCTCCTCAGCTTAGGGAGATGCAAGCCAATCAGTGGGCTGAATTGGTAACCACACGTCCTCTGTCCCAGCACCACCACCTACGTCTGATCCCCTCAAGACTGCATGTGGCTTTGCGAGGACACGTAGACACAAATCATAGCACCTGTGATATTTCCATCTATCTCCCAATGTCCTCTCCCTAGGAGAGGAAACTGAGGGGCCAGTACTCAAAGATACTCAAATATCTGATCTGGAGCTATGCTTGCTTTCTTCTTTGCAGGTGGCTTTTCCTTCCCACTTCTGTGTGAAAACAGTGAGCTTACAAATGTGACTTTTCATTGTAGAACAATGATCCATACATTTTAAAATAGCCTGGAACTTAGATTGCACTTACATTGGCAGTTATATAAATAACATAGTCTCCTAGGTAGAACCTGGTCAGGGCGGGCTGCTGCTGTAGGAGCTGGGATGGATTGTACATTTGCTTCAGTAGCAGGACATTGATGATTCACTTAAGCTGAAATTCATGTGTGTGTGTGTGTGTGTGTGTGTGTGTGTGTGTGTGTGTATTATACGTAGGGTGAGGATAATTCTTAGGAAATTATCATGCAAATTCTCAGTGCACATGTACATTGCAATGCACAGGAACTCGAGCAATAAAAGGGAACAACACCTGTGTGTATACTGCTGGACCCTAAGGTGTGCAGTGTCATACAACAATGTGTTAGTGTCTTAGTCACTCTCCTAATCCCTGACACCTTATGATCAACTCAAGAATCAGAAAAACATGAAGGGGTGACTTGGGAAAAGCCAAATCCTTCCTGGCCACTCCTCCAGTGACCTGCCTCTTTCAACCAGGCCACACCCCCTAGCAGCAGGTGTAACTATCAAGTCATCAGTGGACCAATCAGTATCTGATGCAATCACCTCCCCCAAAGGCCCACCTATGATCCCATGAGTCTTGAGGAGGAGATCCAAATATAGACCATCACAGTCAGGGATCTGTTACTGGGATCAGATACCCGAGATAAATGGCTTAAGGAAGGAAGGTTTATTTTGGCCCATAATTTCAGAGAGTTTGCTCTGTGGTCGGCAGGCTCCATTGTTTCTGAAGTGTGTTGAGGTAACAGGTCATGGTGAGAGGGCATGGATAGCTGCTCAGCTCCTGGAACCTGTGAAGTAGAGGGTGAGAAAAGAGCCAGAGATGCAGAACTTCGGGCAAGCTGTGCCTTGCCAGAGCATGATGCTGGTAACCTACTTCTTCCAAGAGCACCCAATCACCTACTGGATAATTCAGCTGTGAGCTCATCATCAGGCCAATCTGTTGGCAAGGTCAGCATCCTCATGACACAGGCCCCACCTCTATGTATTGCTATAGTAGAGATCAATCCCTCAAAGGATGAACACGTGGGGGTCATTTCAGGTCCAAACTAAAACAAACAACAACCATTTCACTACTGCGTTTCACAATGGCCAGGGCTGAAAAATCACACAGAGCTTTGCTGTGGGCTTCTGCTTCATACAGTATTGGCCAGGATCATGATGGTCCTTATGAGTTCTGGGTGCCAGGTAGATTTGGAAAGTCTGAGATCCCTGTTCTCCTGTGCCCAGGCCTTCAATGTGGGTGGCTGGGATATGGCACATTTTGGGTCCTCCATGTAATATCTCCAGCATGATTCCAGAAGGTAGCTCACCTTTGAGAGCCCAGGGAGAGGTTGTGGGTTCTCTCAAACCTGGAGCTAGCATGTACTGATCTGGCCCTACTCTTGATTAAATTTGTCCCAGGTTGGCACAGATGTAAAGTGAGTAGAAATGGCCTTTTCCTCTCCATGAAGGAGTGTGAAAGGACATGTGGCCAATTTTCTTCTCTTATCCAAAGTAAAGGCACTTCATAGCACCATGTTGCTCCAAAGGCAGAGGCAGCTATGACTGACTCCACTGTGTTAGCCTCCTGTTACTGTACCAAACAGAGGGGAGATTTAGTTTGCCTGTTTCGAAGGTTTAAGTCTGTGGCAAGGCAGCACACCAAGGTGGAGGCGTATGTATAGGAGCCCCTCTCACACTGTGGAGGTCAGGAATGGCAGAAAAGGAAGAGAAAGTTGCAGGAGTCTCAAGATACCCTTCATGCCCACACTCCCAGTGACCTAGGTTTGTACTCACTCCCAGCCCCAGAGGTTGAAGGGCATCTGTGGAAGGATGGACTCCTCCATATTTTGGTTAAGGTTGGAATGGTTGGGTGGGTGGGGAGTCTCTCAAGATGTATAGGAAACTTAAGGGTAAAAAGGGAGGGATGCTATCAGCACGAGCTGAGCCTGTCCTCACATGCTGCCCACCCACCATGTCTCTGGCTGAATTCTGAACTGGGCAGGAGTGCTGAGAGTGCCTGCAGGGTGCTGCCCACCTCTGTGAGTTGGATGAGACTGTCAGTGTTTCTGCTGCGGCTCAGCTGAGGTCCCCTCGGCCTGGGATGTTGAGCGATCCTGCTGCCACTGGAGCCGGCTTACCTTACCTGCCCAAATGACTGGTGCTGTGTGGTCCTCAGTGTGCCTGTGCCTCAGTTTTCTCATCCCTATGGGTGCTTGTGAGCTGTAGATCACCTTGGGCAGAGCAGCTCTTCCTTCCCTTCAGAGGCCACATTTGCTCAACTCCTCCCATGGTTGGGTTTCTCCATCCTTGAACACACCCAGCTTCTCTTAGTAGTGCCAGGCTCTCTGCCAGGAGATCCTGGTATCTCTGCTCCAGGGTGTGGCAAGGGAATCCATGGATCCCAGACCAGCATCTTCTATCATGGTCGAGCTACCTAGCCTGTGGGTGGGTGTTGGGGACAGTCCGAGTGATAGTCTGCTCAGTGGTTGGCCCTCCAACTGGATGCCCACAGTTGGGTACCCACAGCTTTATGCCTGCTCTCTGAGGGTCACTTGTCACTGTGCAGAGATGACTTGGAACAAGACAGGGTTCTCGCTAGAATCTTCATTCTCCAAATGCCTGGAATAATCTTTGCTTGCTAGAATGTTGAGTGTATGAGTCTGTTTTCTGATGCTATATCAAAAATAATATAGGCTGAATACTTCATTAAAGAAAGGATTCACTTACCTCACAGTTGTACAGGCTAACATTCTAAACAGCCTAGTGCTGGATCTGGGCATTTTTCACAGCAGTGGGCATCATAATGACAAAGAATGTGAGGAGAATATATCTCATGGTGAGCCGGGAATCTACAAACAGAGATAAGGAACTCACTGGATCTTTGAGAACTGCATGGTCTCTTCTGAGGCCATGTCCTCCACCACCTCTAGGCCCCACACCTTAGAGGTTCCACCACCTCCCCAAACTACCACACTGAGGCCAATATTCTAACACATGAAACCCTGGGGGACAAACACCTCCAAACCCCAGCACATGCAGTGGATCCAGGGGAGCCTACAGGAACACTTCCTCATTATACTGTATGGGATCAGGATCTGCAGCTGGAGTGGCTGTGATGCCCAGGTAAGTGCCTGTGTGCAGTCCTCAGAGAGGCATATACAGAGGACAGTGGGACACAGTAAGCCCTGCAAAGATCCTGTAGCCAACTGCAAGGACAAAGCACAAAACACCAGGATTCAGGATCCATGGAGAGTGCCAGCACATTATACCGACTACCTGGTTTAAGTGCCATGATGCCTGGTGTCCAGGAAAGACCATTCCTATTGCATTATGGAGCAAGTGGAGACTTCAGCAGCCACATATCCTATGCAAAGGTGGAGAGCAGGAGGTTCTTATGAAATCTGTGTGGCTTCAGGGGAGAAAGATCTTCCTGGTGGCTCCTGATAGCCCAAGGAGGTTTCTGTGGGGGCTGTCCATGGATCTGACCTGAACTGCCTTCCCAGGCCACCATCCATGCCCAGAAACACCAGGGGAGTTGCTTTCGAAGGACATTTCATCTCATGCTGTCCTTTTCCCTGCAGCTCCTGCGCTGGCCAGGAGCATCAGGATGGTGCTTATTTGATCCAGAAGCCAACAACCTGTGACCTTCTCTTGGGGCCACTTGTGCAGAGCATGTGTCCAGGTAAGGACTAGGTTCATGGCCAGGTTGGTAAAGGAGGCCATATTTGTGTGGCTGTTTCAATCTTTTGCCACCATTTCATTTCTTTCTCAAGGTTCACAATCTTTTTTTCTTTTTTTGCTTCCATTATTCCCCAAACTGCTAGTATGTGAGAGGAGCTCTTCCAGTCCACGTTCGGCTTTGATTGGGTATATGGATTAGCTTTAGTGAGGCACTTTCCTGTGTTCTGGTCCAGCCCGAGGAGCAGGACCACAGTGGAGTGGTTTGTGCAGAAAAATGCACCAAGGTCCTGCTTTTGGTCCTCCTTCCCAAGTCTCCAGAACACACACATGGGGCAGGCAGGACTCTACCTACAATCTCCCAGCTGGACATAGGCAGAGTCCACACCTACCAGGAGTTTTTATGTATGAAGCCTGAGGGCTGGATCTGCACTAGCACCAGGCCCCTGTCCTTTGTTGACTCCGCCAGGCCCCTCTATGCTTGCTAGAGCAGGCACAGAGGTGGAATAGTTGTGGTGGTGGGTTAGCACTGAGGGTTCCCATATGACAAACATTGGGCCGTACCACCTCTGGCTGCAGCTCACAGGGAATGCCCATAGGGCTCTGCTGCGAGTCTCTTTCAAGACCCAAGCTAGAAAAGTGTTCTTGGGGACTGGAGCAGGGCTGTCAGTCTCTGTCACCCTCTGGCTGTTTGAGACCCATGCTAGTCAACTTTCCATTTCTTTAGTAGATACCTCAAATAGATCAACTTATCATACTGCACTTTGGCTCATGGTCTCAGAGGTTTCCATCCGTAGTTCGTTGGCTTTGCTTTTTTTGGGCCTACAGTGGCATAAAATATCATGGTGGGGGAGACCTTATTCACCTCACTGTGGCCAGAAAGAAAAGAGAAAGGGAAAAGGGCCAGAAACCCCATCCCCTCCTAGGGCACCCCCCCACCCCAGCCTAACTATGTCCCATGCTGTGCCACTTCCTAGAGATTGCCAGACCTCCCAGGAGTCCACAGGCTGGGGACTAAGCCTGTGCCACAAGGGTCCTGGGAGGACTTTATGACCCCAAATGTAGCCAGGCCTAGGAGGGGAAGGTTGTGCTGCCTCATCACTGAGCTTTGGTTTTAGTTGTCGCTGCCACCAAGAAAATCATAAGGTAAGAAAAATAAGCTTGAGGAAGTCACATAAAAAACAGATCCTGTCTGACGTCTGCTCTCACAGCTGGACTTGACCACCCTGACCCATGAGGCCCAATGATCCCTTTCCAAGTGTGGTATTAGAGTAAATGGGAACGACTTGTGTTCCCATTGTGTGTGTGCGTGTGTGTGTGTGTGTGTGTGTGTGTGTGTGTGTGTGTGTGTGTGAAATCTTGTCTTTTCTTTTTCTATGGGGGATGATGTAACACAACACAGTCGTGTGGTTCCCCCTTCAGGGTCACAGAAGAGCAGGAGAGAGAGTTTTATCCCTGACATGCATTGGGAGCTTGTGCATGTGGCGCTGAAGCGGGATCCACATCGTGGCTTTGGTAGGAGCCCCGTGGGGGAGCCCCAGCTCGCATAGCTGGCAGAGGGACAGCTTTGTGCAGCACCCACCCCCTCTGATCCTTCCACTCTCCTTTTCCTGCCTCTCCTCTTCAAGTTTGCCTCTGCCAGGGATCACTTCGGCTTTTTCCTACCTTGAAGAATCCCAACTTTGGAGTGAAAGATCTCCTTGTATGAAGGGACTTTAGGGCTAACCTAAGCACAGGATATTGAAAGATTTACCCTAAAGCTGTGCCACAGCCTGTCTCAGATTCTCAGTGGTGGGGAGGTACAGCTAATCTTTCTTACCTTTTGTTATTGATCTTATTTTAAGACCCTTAAAGCCATATAGAATGAGGTCTGGAGACAGAGTGCTTGCTTAGAAATCGTCTCTGTCCTGTTTCTGGCTGTCTGCTGGAGCCAATCCAGTGCACACTGGCAGGCTGTGTTCCTGGATTCAGCTGCAGTAGCTAGAAGGAGAAAGCCCTTTGCTCTTCCTCAAGTGTGACACCCAGGTCTGAATGTCAGCCGTGCCACTTGCTAGCTGTGTGAGCCCAAGCAAACAACCTGAACTCGCCAAACCTACAGAGTCACCACAATACCATCTTGGCTCACAGGTTTTGTCATTAATGAGGGAGAAGATGTAGGTAAAGCAAGCCCTGGCATTTTTATATCTTCTATTATACCTGGAGGACCAGCAGCAAAAACTAAGAAGATAAAACCAGGTATGTCTTTGATTAATGGGCCTGAGCTGCTGTTTTCAGGGTGCACTTTCCTTTTTTCTTCCTGGGACTTCTGGGATGCTCTCTCTTTCCAGGGGGACAGATCCTAGCCTTGAACCACATCAGCCTGGAGGGCTTCACATTCACCATGGCAGTCAGGATGATTCAGAATTCTCCTGATCACATAGAACTCACCATTTCTCAGGCCAAAGGTATGTGTCCACCTACTTTCAGAGCTGAAAGCCTCCTCTTCTGGGAGGTACTGAAGGCTGAAGGCTGGGGAGACTTCGTGCTGCTGTCCTGGTGGTGGTAGCCTGCAAAAAGCCAGCACTATGGTCCACATTAGTAAGCTCTGCGATTTGGGGGCCAGGGCAGGCCCTGCCTTTGCTGGTCTTACTAAAAGGAGGCTACAATTCTGCTGCCTTATTAGTGTCCTGTGTTTTTCTGTCCTCATCTCACATGAGAGGGAGGCTATTCCTGTGTCACTCAAGGGCTTATTGGAAGTATCTGGTTTAAGGTTTCTATGTGGGCTGGGATCCACATGTACGTCTTTTAGCATGCGGGCATGGCTGCCCCAGAGGCCACCCTATGGCTCTCTTAGCACTGGCCTCAGGGTCACCATCTCTGGTCTCTGATAGAGGTCATAGCATTGCCACTTCTTCCTGAAGCAGTTCAGCAATCCTTGAATTTTATTCCATACTCTTTAGAGAAAGGCACTCAGGCCTTCCATTTTGGTGTCATGAAACATAATGCAGATAATTAAATCTCAATCCAGGTAATCCAAGGATTGTCTGCTGTGGTTGAGTGTGTGATGTGATGTTATGATGTGTGTGTGTGTGTGTGTGTGTGTGTGTGTGTGTGTGCGCGCGTGTGTGTGAAAAATATTGGTTCCCAAAGTTTGCAATGTCTAGACCACAGCCTCACAGTAGGATCCGGACAGTGAGTCCTTTAGTGTGATGGTTAACATCTCAAATGTTCCCTAAAAGTCTCACGTGAAAAGTGACTGGTTTGTGGAGGTACTAAGCTCATCAGTGGGTTCCTTTGTGCATGGGCTCATAGCCGAATGTGCCGCCAACAGGTGGTAGGAAGTAGTTACTAGGGGCCTAGCTTGGAAGGGTGTACACTTGTCCCTCGCTACACCCTTCTCACTCTCTCAGCTTCCTGGCTGCCACGTGGTGAGCAGCTTCCTCTGCCATCCCCTTCCACTGCGCTGCTTTGGCCTGGCATCCAGTTAACTGTGACTGACCCCCTATGCCACAGTCAACTTCTCCTGTAAGTTGTGGGTGTCAGGTATTGGGTCTCTGTGATGGAAAAGTGACTAGGACGCCCCCAGTGTTTAGGAATTATGTGTCCTCTCACTGCAAGGCCCCTGGTATCTGTTCGGAATATGGGCCTTTGTCACAGTTAAGGTTCCTTCTGCAGTGAGCCCACTGATAGAGGAAGAGGTTTCTGTGTGACTCTGGTTGGATCCTGTGGGCACAGACTTGACACTACAAATTTCTGTGTGCTACCAGTACAGCTGCAGGTCGGTGGCATTCCCTCGTGATCAGTGCCACAGTGTACAGTGAAGTGAGTACGATGTTTCCCTTTTTTTTTTTTTCCCCCAGGACTGGGATTCAAACCCAGAAGTGTTCTGCCACTAAACTAAATCTCTATCCTTTTTTAGCTTGAGATAGCATCTCTCTAAGTTGCCTGTGCCGTCTTTAAACTTGAGGTCCCTTTGCCAAGTGCCTGGCATTACAGATATGAACTAGTATGCTGGCATAAATTTTCAGTCATCCACAGGTGGCCACCTAGCCGTGCTTCCATCAGACAGGACACAGTGGCACAGCTTGGCTTTCAGCTCAGTCATAAGTGTTATCCTCGACTCTTGTAAAAGGCGTGGAAGAAGATGAACAGATGCTTACTATATTGCCAGAAGGACAATGACTGTAGATTCTGAGAGAAATGGCCAGGGTTCTAGTATTTCTGCACATTACTGGATACCTTTAGGTTGGAATAAGTCAGAGCCAAATCCATTAAATCTAATTCATTCAAATCCAATTCATTTAGTATGTGAGTTTGGGCATTTCCCTGAGTACTGATGAGTCTGTATCAAAGTAGAGAATCTACCTGTACATTTATATATTCATGTCTAAAGAAACCCAAACTCTTATGCCTTTCTTCCATACATGTTTGTTGAGCAGCTGTTATTAACACACTAATAGTAAATACCTTATTTTACTTATGCATATGAGTATATATGTACATCTATCTATATATATCTAGACATATGCACATCTCCACACATTTTTATATCTTTCTCTCTACATGTATAACACCCCTCTGTTTCCATAAATAATCCTGAAATCTCACTAATCCTACAATATTATTGGTAATGGTGTTATCTCTATTTTAGATATGAGGATCTTGTCCAAGGTTTTACCCATGGATTCCCTACTTCCTGTTCTTCTCTCCATTCTCTACTGGGTCCAGGCTTACAGGCCTCCAAAAGAATTGATGACTCAGCCTCCACACACACATGCCACTATCTGGCCATCCACAAACCCCTTTGAGGCCTCTGCATGGAGGTCTCTGGGTCACACGCTGATTCTAGCTATTCACAGTGCAGTCTCTGGGAAAGGTCAGGGCTAAGATCAGTGCTGTGTGTTGGTCATGGATTGGGTACAGGACACTTTGTCCTTGAGATGGCTTTCTCCTTTCTGAGATAGGATGACACTTTCTTGGGGTCTTGTGGGAAAGCACAAAGGCCTCTCTTCCCTCTGCATCTCTTTCTCCCATTGTCATGTGACAGTGCTCACTACGGGTAGCAGCTGGCATTATTCATCCTCCTTGCTCTTGTGGTTTCATAGTTGATCACACAAGTGGCCTCCATTTCTGTTTCTGAATCTCACACAGAACTTTACCTTTCTCTGTTCTAAATGCAGTATAGGGGCTGGGGAGATAGCTCCGAGGCACAAGTGCCTGCTGGGCAAGTGCAAGGTCGTGAGTTCGAACCCTGGTCCCACAAAAAAAAAAAAAAAAAAAATGCAGTATAGTTCATGAGGTTTTTAGTTTTTAGCACAACTCCCCACATTTATAAAAGGACTCTCTGTCCCCAAAGGAGAACTCTGGCCATACATAGATGACACTGATCTCAGCCTTGTCAATCTGATGATCTCGTCTTGGCTTGCTTCACAGGTGTTTGTGGAAATACTTCCAGGGAAGGAAAGGACAACACAGCCATATCTGGCATCTCTACAGACATCCTGAGTGCCAGGCACCAGGGCAGCTTGTCCTCACACCTTCAAGACCAAGACAGAGACCTCAAGGAGCAGGAAAAGGTCCAGGTGCAGAGGCCCATGACCCCGCAGAGGGCTCAGCGCTTGCCTCTACCAGGAAAGGTGACTATCTTGTGGATCATTTTCTAGAATTTAGAGTATATCCCCCAAGTCCTGTGCTCTCCACAGGCCCTGTCACTAGAGGTCACTCAGCCCCCTGACCCTCAGTCTTTTCAGCTGTACAATGGAAAGAGGTGCTTGCCCTGCATGGTTGTTGGGAGGAAGGGCTCCTGGCAGTGCCTGGTGCTCTGGGCCCAATGTTGGGGACCATTATCCTTCAACACTAATTATAATGGTTATAACACAAGGAAGTGGATGGCCATCTGGGGTGGGCACAGGCAATCAGATATCCCATGCTGTTGGCCTCTAACTGTCCCCAAGCTGGCACTCAGAGGCTCTGCTCTTAACCAAGAGCCTGAGAAGGAAGAAGATTCAATCCTGCCCTGATAAACTGAGAGCACTGTGCCTCAGGCCCAGTTCCCTTTTACTGTCACAGCCTCCTATGAGTCCCTCATGGCCCATAGACCATGCTCTAGTCTCTTCCATTTGCTTTGGGTCACATGTCACTGTAACTCGTAGACTACAACACTCTCCGTTCCTGAAGACCCACAGCTGGAAACTGTAGAGGGGGCACAAGTGGGAGTTATTGCTGCTCTGTGTTGGCATCAGGTGGCTGTCCCTCTGCCAATAGCATAACTTCTGTCAAGTTCCCTGGCTCTGTGCCTGTCCCTGCGTATGCTTCAGGCTAAGCTGGTGCCTGCCCCAGTGCTCATTGGCTTCTTGCTGGTCCCCAGCGCCTGCTAGCTCCTCTGAAGTTGGTTGACCCTGTCCAGATCTCAGCACTATTATAGATGCAGTGCCTGAGGTACAGGCCTGAAAGTGTCATGCCACTGTCTATAGGAAGGTTTTGGAAGAGTTGGGTTTGGGGTGACAGCTGACACTTAACTTGCCAGGCCACTCCTTTGGATGACACAGGGCAGAGAGGGCCTGTAGAACCATGTAAACTGGCTTCTGGGGCCAGCAGAGAGGGGTCCAGTGGTCATCCCACACCATAGTAGCCATGCTTACACATACTGCCGGACCCACGTATTCTGGTCTCCCCCTGGATCTCCTGGCCAGCTTTGTGTCCTATAAGCTTCTGTGACAAGCTGAGCTTGTGCTTTCACTTTGGGCCTCATCCTTGGTAATTGTTTAAGCCTATGGATTTTGATGTTCAGACAAGATTCCTCACCTTCGAGGAGTTCCTGGGAGAACCAAGCCTGTATCTGCTCCCAATCTCTGTGGAACCGCTTGTGTGGGGTTAATAATTTTTCAGTTTATTTCAGCTTGCTTATTTTCTTGTGTATTAATAGTCTTCCCCAACATGGACAAGAAAGCACTAAACAAAAGGGACAAATGGGGCCAAAAACCCTTTTTCTAGGAGCAGGAATCAGTGGAGCTTGAACAGTGACCTGTGCATTCTCTGCCTTGAGCTGATGGTCACTTAGCCTGGCCCTCACACACTGGCATCACCTTCCATCCTTGAATTTTTGCCTCAGCCACTCCCAGCTTAACATTTCACTGTCCCCCTTCCTGGCTGTGTCCCTGGGCCTCTGGACCATCACATTCACACTTATTATCATGTAGCTATAATAATTTGTTGGCAGTCTCTTTGTTAAGTTTCGGGCCTTGCCAGGCCTATGTCACTGCTGCCTTCTCTCCAGCAATTTGCATAGTACCCGTGTCTTAGTCCATTCATGTTACTATAACAGAGTGCCATGGACTCGGTAAATGGTCAACAATAGAAATGTGTGTGGCTCATGTTTCTGAGAAGCCTAGGATGGAGGGGCTGCGTCTGCTGAAGGTTTCCGTGCTAACAGTGGATGGCATCACATGGTGAGGAAGAAAGAAGGAAAAGGAGAAAGAGGAAGAGGGGAACAGTCTCTCCCTTTACATATAAGTAACTCACTCTCAAAATAATCTGTTTGTCATGCAGATTGTGCCTTCATAACCTAATGATCCCTTCAGATCTTTCATGATGGTATTAATTGTCATGACTGACATTTAACTTCAATAGGCGTTTGCAAGAGAACACTCAAACCACAGCATCTTGGCACATGACAGGTGCTCAAGAAAAGTTGCTGCATGGTTGTGTGAACGGATGAACAAATCATATATGGCCATTGCCACAGTACCTAGCAAAACATTGAGTACATGGTATGATCATCGTTCTCTGCCCTAAAGCATGCAACTATTGTATGCAAAGATCTAAGTAGGAAGAGTGGAAAACTTTCTCAAGTTGTCTGTTGCCTCAAGCCTTGTCTCTGATGTACATCATGCCCACACATGGCTGGCACTGTTTATGGAGCTCACAGAAAGTACCTGGATAACTTCTATTCTAACATCATGAGCGCAGACAGCAGGGAACCTGCATTTATTGGGAACCTGCCATGGTTTGGGTATAACTGCAGCCACACAGACAGGAGGGGATCAACCTGATAGCTATTTGGATTGGGCAGTGGGCATTGGAGAATCTGAGAGACTTGGATAAGATCACAAGGGGCTGAGCTGCTGCAGCCAGAGGAGGCTGCCTGCTGGCCAGCCTTGAAAAGCTTATGCTGTTTCTGGGTAGCAGAAAGACTGCTATCTGGGAGCAGGTAAGATTTAGAGGAGTCTACTATGTACACAGAGCAGCCATCTCATGCTTCTTCTTTTCTATTTGTTGTTTGGAGGAGGGTGATGGTACTTCTTCCCCACCATCACCTCTGAAAACCAACTCAGGTGAAATCTACTTTGTAGAACTGGTTAAAGAAGATGGAACACTTGGATTCAGTGTAACGGTAAGCTTTAACAGGGCTTAGAAAACAGTTACGGAGCTGTTCCTCTGGAGCCTTATGTACAAGTGGCATGTGGAAAGTGGGTGAACCCAGAGGGTCTACAGGAACCATCTGTGAGGAATGAGAGTTCAAAGACAGACTGAAGGACACAGGTTAGGGTAGGAGCAGACACGCAAGAGCTGCAACCATGGGAGGAGGCAGTGTGGGTGGAATTGGAGGATGTATCCTTACTCTGATGGCAAGCTTGAGTACACTGAGAAGATAGAGCTTCAAGGTTACAGCCAAAGTCAAGTGGGGTTATCCATAGTCATCCCAAGTGAATCGTAGAGAAGCCTCATACTTGGTCCTCCAAGAGCAAGAATCAAGTTCAGTGTACAAGACCTCTGCTGAGCAGATTGACCCTCTGCATTTGACTTCTGAGCTGTACCTGGTAGACCCCTGATGAGAGAGCTGACCTGTGTAACTGAAATCCCTTAAAGGTTTGGAAAATGGAGCACACAGAGGGGTGAGAACTCAGAGCCACTCATTGGAGGTTGCCGCCCTTATTCTCAAGTACTGAAACTTGTTACTTTGAGACCTTGGAAAATGGCTAGATTTCAGGAAAGTCATTGTTGCACTTAATTGTTGATTAGAAGGTGAGTCAAATTTCTAGCAGGTAAGGAAGTGGTGAAAGCTTCTAGAAGAAACCTGAAAGATGGTGGACATGCTTTGACTTCTTACATGATAATACCGTGCATCTAGAGAGAGCAAGGACCTTGGGCTGTTGGGCGACCACATGCCACCAGCTTGTCAGTCAGTGATTTTAAAAACAAGACCTCAAGAAATGAGGCTTGTGAATCCACAGAGAATGAGCAGGCTGGTGCCAAAGACAGTCAATTTATACTTGGCAAGAGGTAACAATCTGAAAAGACATCAAATGTAGCTATTTCTCATTTGAAATGCTTGCTAAAATCTAGATTATTCACATATATATATATATATATATATATTTATATATATATACATATGTATGTATATATGCTAAAAAGTTGGTGATTTCCTTTGGCTGGCACAAAACTCTTAGATTTTCTTTGGAGAAATTTAATTTCAGAAATAATTTGAAATGCCTCACCCAAATCCAAATAGCCATCAAACAAATGAAAAACTCTCAAACTCTTGAGAAGCCACAGGAATACAAATTAAATTAAAATGAAACTTTGTAACTATCAGCTTAGCCAAATATAGCTGATGGGATACAGAAAAAAAGGACTGTTGTACAAATATGTTAGAAATGTGAATAATTATGTGCACATTCACATTGGGATACAATCTGGCAACATCTATTGTAATGAAAATGCACATATCCTTGAGCCCATAGAAATAGAAACAAGACTCCCAGTGTACATGCAAAGCTGTACTTTTAAGATGTTTAATGCATTGTTACTTATAGTGATAAAATATTGGGGGAAAATGGCTAGGACCAACCGAAGAAAGGCTACATGTGCTACATACAGCACATGTATAAATAGACACCAACCTGCTTTCATTAAAATGAATGGGCGCTTGGTTGAGCCACATGGAAAAATTTTCATGAGGCACCCACCAAGCAGGCAGAGAGAAACGGACAACTGTGGCCAGGAGGTCCCTCTTTGTGCAACAGGTTAACCTAGGTGAGTGTGTGCACATTTCTGTGCTTGTTAGTGAGAAACAAAGGTTAGCAACTAGTGGTCTGAAATGAAGCAGTACGACTGGCAAGGGAAGTGTTTATCACCTCCTGCAAGGCTTTTCCAAACAGGAGCTACAGGAGCTGGGCAGAAAGAGGACAGAAAAGGCAGAAGTCTCCTAGCAAGGTAAGATTGAGAGTTCAGATGTGCAGCTGCTCAGGAAGGGGATTGGATGCCCTTGTGTGACGACTGACTGCCTTGAGGTTTTACATTAGTGATGCTGGAAGTCCAGTTCCAAAGCAGTCTTGGATTCATTGAAAAAGCATTGCACCAGGCCTCAGAGTCTGGCTTAGTCAGCTTTCTGTTACTAGAGCAAGTACCTAGACAATCAACTTTAAAAGAGCACAGGTGATGATGGCCCAGAGCTTTGGAAGTTTCAACTCATGATTCATTGGCTCCATTTTGGGGGCATAGGACAGGGAAAGGTAACACATCAGAAATGAGTGAGATAGGAGAGGAAGTGAGTTCCCACAATCCTTTGAGGGCACATCTACAAAGATACAAAGATCTCCCCACATCCCAAGGTTTCATCACTTCCCCAAATCATCCATGCTAGGGATGAAGCCTTACCACACGGACCTTTAAGGGACATTTAGGTCCAGACTATGGCAGGGTTGTCCAGATGCCGGGTGTGTGTCCATCATGAAGCTGAGCCAGACTTTTATTTAATCATTTCTGTGTGACTGTGTCAGTATGGAAAGAAGTAAAGAATGAAGATGTGTTAAGTACATATGATAACTCCTCACAGGGAATGTAGTCATGGACTGCAAACATGCACTAAGAAAAAGAAGGATATAGATCCTAGATGCCCTGTTATTGCCATTTATAAATGAGTAATGCCCTATCATGGAATCCCTATTATGGGGTTGCAAGGAGGCAGGAAATGGGTAAAGAGGAAGACATTCAAAAAACTGCAAGAGGTGGGCCAGCCAAATAGCTCAGCAGATTAAAGTGCCTGCAAGCAGGCGCAGGGGCTCAGGCTTTGATTCTGGGGCCTACCATGTCAGCCCCACTCCTGCGGCATGCTGAGACAGTAATTGAAACTAGGCTGGTGGCGCATGTCTGTAATCCTAGCTCTTGGGAGGCTATAAACAGGTGGATCACTACGAGTCCAATCTAGTAGTGAGACTTTGAACACCCTTTAGACCCTTCCCTAAAATCAGACAAATTAAAAAAAAAAAAAAAAACTGTGTAAGAAGACTGGAATGCCATTGATACAGCATTCATCTAACTGTATGCCTGCTAGTGAAATGTAAATTGGAAGAGAAAAATAGGGTTAGCTCTTGGTCTTTTATGTTGTTATTGTTGTTATTGGTAATAAAACTCAGGACCTTGTGCTTCCCAGGCAAGTACTTGTACCATGGAGCTATATCCCTGGCTCCACTCTTGGTCTTTTGTTTTGTAGGGTTTTCGTAATCTATTAATATTAATATTCAATATCTATTAATATTAGTAGATCATTGTCTATTAAAAGTGGTAAGTTGCAAACACTGTGTAGTTTAATTCTACTTTTGTATCCAAATCTACCAACAAGTACATGTGCACACAAATGTGCCAGGCCTAGGCCTGAGGCCCATCACAAATCTGCCTCTATGGGTTGCTACCTGAAGAAATTTTGTACGTACTGCCTGACTCTGCTTACCCAGCACTTGGTGTGTGCCAGTGCTTGGCTGGAAGTGTGGCTGGGCTATGCTCTGTGCAAACACCTATCTCTATTGCTTAATGGTGGGTGCAGCCTACATGGGCAAATGCAGTGTTGGATGGGCTTGAGCAGAGGGAGAGATGAGTATCAAAACCCCTGCTGAGGGTGTCAGTACCCATCTGGTAATGTGGCACAAAGATTCACAAGACTGACAAAGAGAGAATTCTGCATTTGAGGAACTCAGGGATGACCCAATGTTCTCCCTGAAACAAAAGACTTTTTCTCCAAAAGCTTGTGGCTTTTATTGACAACTACTAGGGAGGTAGGTGGGGTCAGCGCAGAATGCATAGGGAAAAGGGGCTTTGTAGTTGTATCGAACACAGAAGTTTCTATTAGCACTGTACAGATAGTTTTGATGCGTACAAGGCTGGCACCATTAATACAGCCAGCTCTATAATATGTCTCAGTAAGTAAGGTGGAGGAGAGGTCAAGGGCAGGTTATGCCCAGGGATTTGTTTCTCAGGAGAGAGCAAAGCAGTGTTCTCCCACAAATGTGGGTTAGAGGGGGCTCTCTTTGTTAGGGAGTTTAGGGAGGTTGGGGCAATGAGTGGTGAGCTTTCCTTCCTGTCTTTCAGGGTGGCATCAACACAAGTGTGCTCCATGGAGGAATCTATGTGAAATCCATCATCCCTGGAGGCCCAGCGGCCAAGGAAGGGCAGATCCTGCAAGGTGAGGGATGGAATTTTGCCAGGAGCTCTGTGTATCATGGCAGAAGACTCTTGGGCTCCCAGGGAGCCTTGGGCCCAGCCCCATCTTCTTTGGGACCCCTTCACCTGCCTCCAGAGCCTATTCCCTCTCCTAAAAAGGGAGCATTTTATCTTCCCTGCCTCACCTGATACATTAGCAGAGGTCTAGGGTTTGGGATGGCAAATTGGGACACATAAAGTGATATAAAATAGGAGAGTTATCAGCAGGTTCATGGGAGAGTGCTGCCTCGCTTAAAGGACAGAGCTGGCATTGGCCTCCCACCATGCAGCTGCTTTAGTGTCTGGGGGGACACAGTAGCCTTCTCTCTACCCTGTCTCATGTTTCTGCTCTGCAGGAAAAGAGAGATTTCTATTATCCTCCAAATCTGGTAGGATCAACCCCAAAAAGGCACCTAGGTCTCATTATCTAATTTGTCTTATCTCCATTTTCCCTTTAATTCTAGTTGCAAACATAAACCATATCTCTCTGACCATTTTTAAAATAAAAAAACCATACCCTGAGCAACTTGAAAATACTTTCAAAAAGTGGAAAATGGAAGGATTAGACTGAACAGGGGTAGCTTCATAGTATAAACCAAGAGCAGACAGACCTTTCTGTGGCTAATCTCTTAGGTGCTTCAGAAACGAAGGAAGGGAACCCAGAAAATATTGTGTTCAGGCCACGCAAGATCCTGCTGATCCAGGGGACCAGGCAGCTCTGTCTCCTGGGCCCCTAGGCTGCCGGCCCGTGTGGGCAGGGGCTTTGCAGGAGCCCTTCCTTCAGCCCTGGGGTGCACCACGTGGCTTGCCTCCTTGCCTAGGTGACCGACTCCTGCAGGTGGATGGCGTCAGTCTGTGCGGTCTCACCCACAAGCAAGCTGTGCAGTACCTCAAGGGCCCCAGGCAGGTGAGTGTGCTCACCCCCAGGGCCCTTTCTCTTCCTTCTGGAATTTTTTTTTTTTTTTTTTTTTTTTTTTTTTTTTTTTTTTTTTTTTT
>PVJA010006845.1:0-71426 GCA_004027025.1 Myocastor coypus | reverse complement strand
AGCCAACCAACACGGCAGCAGAGCAGCAGCAACAGCTAGAGCTCCAGTCTGTCTCTCTGTCTCTCTTTATATTACATTCAGGCTCTCCGCCTTAGCTCCCGCCCTAGGCTACACCCATAATCCCAGAAGTACTTCCACCCATAATCCCATCAGTACTAAAACCCATAATCCCAGGGATCATGGATCAAGTCTCAAACTCCAGCAGTCCCCGCCCAATGACTCCATGAGGCTTTGGGGGGACAACTAGATATAAACCATAACACTAAGCAAAGTGACATTTTCTTTTCATATTTATTTCCACTTGATTTTCTTGGGTTGCCACTATTATACAAAGCATCTCAAAAAAACTGTCCTCAGGGCAGTGCTCCCGGAGACACACAAGTCCCCGTTTCACCTCATGGCATGCACAGCTGTGACCTTCTAAATGTGTCTTTGAATCCTGACCAGCATCTGATTAGCGCAGGCCTCCAGGGTAGTCATACCATTATTCAAACAGTTTTGAAATGCTTGTGACCTTAGTAAAGGATGTTTTCCTTCTATTTCTCCTTGAGTTTATAGTTAGAGCACCGTGTGTGGGTGTCTATCGCAGCTAAGTGGGTGGTAATTTCTTGCTTCTACAAGTTTCAGTGTAGAGGGCTAAGGGGCATCACTGCATATTCATTATAAAACAGGGGCACTGCCTCCATCAGGGTGAGACCCCTGGTGTGAAAGCATTGTGGGTATGGTAGAAGTGTACTTCAGAGTCTGGACTTGGGTTTTCCCAGCGGAGTAAGGTGCTGGGCAGTGCAAGGAGTTAAGCCCTCAGCCATCCTGGTGGCCAAAGGCTTGAAGCAACCCCTACTCTTGCAGGGCCCCAAGTTGCTACGCTGCGATGTTTGCAGGTTGGTGGATTGAGTGAGCTTCCAACTTCACCGTGGTTTCTGTTGATCTCGCATCTACCAGGATGTAGCCCCAGTGTAAGCCGAGGAGCCTCAGCAGAGTGACATACTCTCCCAGGTGGGGAGAACGACCTGTGCAAAGCAGATGGGCAGTCCTGGCCCATGTTAGTCCAGGTAGAGAAGAAGTAACCCTACTGAGAGCCTGCTGCACGTGGGGCAGCCGAGCTGGGCAAGACAGAGGAGCAAAGAAGGCATCTTCAGGAAAACTCTGTGTGTAGAAAAGCTGAGTGGAGCCAGACGTGGTGGTGCACGCCTGTAATCCCAGCACTCGGGAGGCTGAGGCAGGAGAATCGGTGAGAGTTTGAGACCAGCCTGGGCTACAAAAGTGAGCTCAAGACCAGCCTGAACTGCATAGTGAGACCCTGTCTCAAAAAGACAAAAAAAGAAAAAGAAAAGCTGAGTGATGTGCCTGAGAGGCGCAGAGCAGGCAAGATGTGCCTGTGACGTTGCAACCTGAGACTCTGATTCTGCAGCCTGAACCAAAGCTGCTCTGACCCCATGTTGAAGAGGGACCTCTTTGGGGGCTGCTGTTCTCACCAAGGGGTGGGCAGCTGACATGCACAGCAAACATGTATAAGATCCCAGGAGGAAGGTGTTAACAGAATGGACTGCCCGTCGGGATTCAGCACACAGTGTAGTGCAGAGGACAGAGATTAAATAGTTAATTGAAATAATAATATTCTACTGAGAGGCAGAGGACAAGGAGCATGTCCAAATTGTCCCAGGCTTGGGGGTCTCCAAGAACCTGAGCTCAGATTAGCAGCGGCATTAGAAGTGCAAGCCCTACGATGAGTGGTGTTTGTGAGGGACCTAAGTTTCAAGATCCTTCGAATCATAGTGCTGGAGGGAAGGGGCGGCAGGCATGGAGAAGGTTTAACAAGCAGTTTGTAGGTTGTGTTAAGGACCACTCCAGGGGTGCTGGCTTTTCCCACATAGTGAGTGGCAGGGCCAGTCTAGGGACGACTGGACCAAGTTTGAGGATGAAAGTCATGAGTTTGTGTCTGGATCTTGAGTGCTTTTGAAGTTATCCATTGGCGCTGGACATTGTGTGTGACTATTGCGCAAAACAGGATACCAGACTTTTTCAGAGAGCATAAGGAACAAAGTGTGTACTCCTGGAGAGGTGCAGGCAGCCTTTTTTTTTTGTCTTTTTGAGATAGGGTTTTGCTATGCAGTTCAGGCTGGCCCAGGCTGGTCTCGAACTTGCACTGATCCTCCTGCCTCAGCCCCCCAAGTGCTAGGATTACAGGCGTGCATCACCCCACTGGGCTAGGCTGTGTAACTTCTGAGCCCCAGACAATGCTACAAAAGTCTTTATAGAGTTTTTTTTCTTGGGCTGAGGGAGGGGGAGTGGGAATGAAATCAAACAAAGATAGTTACTGGAAAATGACAGGTGTGTAACCTTGGCCATCAGGTCAGCCTCTGTCAGGTAGGGGGTCTAACCAAGGATGAGGCAGGTGGAGATGGGTGCCACAGGTTAGGGGGTGAAGTCCTAGCAGAGGGAGAAGGAGGAAGGAGGAGGATGAGGAGAAGGGCTCTCCAGTGCCAGCCTATCAGAGAGCTTCGCACCAGCCCTATTATGTCAAAGGATGGCCCTGTCTGGAGGGGAGAGAGTGTGGAAAATACTGAGATCCCAGAGAACCCTTTTAAAATACACAGATTTTTTTTACTTCAAGACCTCATTCCAAACGTGTCCAGAAGACCCTGAGTGGGGGCTCAGTAGGAGCACCTTTGGGAGCGATTCCTCCACTGTCATTCTCAGACTTAGCTTTACTTTGTTTCAGAACCTTTGTTTATTCACTCATTTTTTTTATGGCTGGCTCAGCATGCCCCAAGGGCAGGGCTGGCGCAGCATGTGGTGCTGGGGATCGAACCGTGGTCCCTGAAGCCACCCAAGCTTTCCCAAGCAGGCACTTTAGACCACTGAGCCATCCTGCTGGGCTCACTTAGCTTTACTTTGTATTCTTGGGGAGTTTTTGAAAATCTCAGTGTCTGGGTCAAACCCAAGACTGATTAAACCAAAACTCTGGGGTGGTGGTGGTGAACCAACCTGTGAATATGTCCAGATGCCCTGCTGCAGTGAGAGCGAATTCTCTAGAACTTTCACTGGTAAAAGCAGCAGGCCATGGCACAGTGCCCTAGGTTCACCACTGTCTGCTGCACCTAGACGGGGATTCCTGCCTAGATCCGCTGCATGCTTGAATACACACATGCGCAAATCCCTTATGTGAGATGGGGTGGCGCTAATGCATAACTTCCACAATCCTCACGCATGCTGTAAATCATCTTTAGATTGCTTGTAATAGTCTGGGGAGAAAGCTCAGCAGTTTAATTAAGTGCAACGTTGTGACTTTGAACCCCAGTACCAAAAATAAATAAATAAATAAATAAATAAATAAATAAATAAATAAATAACAGATTAGATTGTTTATAATGCTTAATACTATGTAAATGCTATGCAAATTATATGCAAATCATTCTTTAGGAAGTGTTTGAAGACCTGAGTCACTGGGAGAATACCCACACCCCACTTATTTCATGTTTATTGAGTGTAGCGTTTGATACAAGGCAAGTTGAAGTTTGATTTTTTAAAAATATATACATTTAGTACAGGGTCTACTGGGTCTCACTACACAGATCAGATTTGTAGTGATTCTCCTGCTTTCAGCCTCCCAAGGGCTGGGATTATAGGTGTACGCCACCATACCCAGTCTCAATCAGCATGCCCTAGGGGCAGGGCCAGCACAGCCTCCCAGGATTCAAACCCAAGTCTTTGCCTCTAAGGCAGGCATTTTAGTAAGTTTCCCTTTTTTTTTTCTTTACTTTCTTTCTTTTTAAAATCTTTTCCTTTTTAAAAAAATCTTTTAAATCTTTAAATTTAAAGATTTAAATTTTTTTAAGTCTCCCTATGCAGTTCAGGCTGGCCTTGAGCTCACTTTTGTAGCCCAGGCTGGTTTTGAACTCTCACTGATCCTCCTACCTTAGCCTCCCAGGTGCTGGGATTATAGGTGTGCACCACCACACCTGGCTAAATTTCACTTTTTCAAGTTTTCTGAAATTACCTTTTTCCTGGATGTCTCTAATCTTCCATTGGTCAAATCCAATGGGTGGGACATGCAGGGGTGAAGAGCGACAGCAACTAAAAAATGCTGGGAAGGGGACCTTGGGACCTAAATGCCCCTCTAAAACCTGCTTGGGGGTGTTCTTGTTTTGGTTCATCCAAGCCCTAACCACTCACTCCCCCAAGGAGATGTCCTGAAGGTGGGATTCCTGGTCCTCTGGGGGATCCTGCAGTGTAGACCAGCCAGAGTCTCAGAGCTTCCTGACTGTCTGCCTGAGATGGCGCTCTCGGAGGTCTGTAGGCCTGCATCAGCCTGTTCCTGCCATTTCTCCCACTCCTCTTCTCCCCATCTTTGTCTCTAAGAACAACCCCTCCCAAGTGGTGTTTCAGTGCGGCTTGAGGAGGAATCAAAAGCAGCTGTGTGAATTCCAGCTTCACTCAGCCAAGACAGCTGTGGGCAACAGCTGGGCATACAGCACAGGTTCCCTGTTGCCGGTGTCTCCTCAGGAAGGGTTTGGCTGTGTGTGATAGGAACCTGAGCCAGTGGTACCTGCAGCACATATGGCTCCATTTCTCCTGCACAAGGGGCCAGAGCGGGGTTGTGGAAGAGAAACAAGGGCCTCACAGTGCTGTGGCTGCAGCGCTGTGGTCCCATTGGCCCTGCCCTGGCAAAGGATGCAGCCCTTCTCCACCTTCCATGAGGAGATGGAAAGGAACGGAGGAGGGGGGCCATGAGCGAGCCGCCCAGCTGTGTCCCTCTAGTCCCCAAATTGCCTACGATACCACGTGGTATTCTAAGAGCACGGCATTGTGGGGCAAGGTGAACTTCAGCTCAAATCCGTTGTCTGGCTGGGTGTATTTGGGACACTGTCTTAATTATCTGGAATCTTAATGTCCGAATTGATGAAAAGGGGATGACAACAGACCTTTGAGGGGGGTGGCTGAGGTGATGGTTGAATGAGACAAGGTGTGCAAAGGCTTTAACCGGGGTGCCACTCAGTTGGGACTCACTAAACGTAGCTCCCTCTCACCCCCAAGGTCTCAATCCTGAGGCTCCAGTCCTCTGGGTCCCGGTGGCCGCTGCATCAGCAGGCTGCTTGGGCCAGGCATCAGCTGGACTCCTAGTACCCTCTGCTGCTTTCACTGGGTCTGGAAAAGCAAGAGTTAGCTATTTTCATAACTAACTGAGTGTTTATTAAGCTCCAACATGTTCTCTCCATTCATTCACTCAATCATTTGTTATTGACTAATTAATTATTAATTCATTAATTAGAGGATGCTTTTTACTTTGACATCTATGGCTTTTGAGTCATACAGACCTGGATTTAAATCCTCATTTTACAACTAGCCGAGGGATGTTGGGAAGAGCCTTAACCTGTCTGTGGCTCAGTTTCCTCGTCTTCCCACTGCAATTGATGACAAGCCAGCCCATGGCGTGGCTGTCGTGTGCAGTGAGTGCGGTGTGCGAAGTGGCCAGAGCACCGTGCTGGCTCTTGGTGTGCACGCTGCTGTGACAGCCAACTTGAACCGAAGGCCCGCAGTGTGCTAAGCTGCCATAGGAACGTCGCCCGTGCCAGACCTCATGTCCATTCCTTATGGCTGTGTGACAGTGACTGGCCACAGTCTGAGTCACTTCCTGATGATATCTGGGGCAGAATACCTGACACTCATAGCTTAAAGGAGGAGCCGTGGAGTTCGATTCCTATTTAGCAGTCCCTCTGCACGCTTTGGGCGAGCGTATGGTGGAAGCCCGGCAGAACAAAGCTGCGCATGCCCTGACAACAGGAAGCAAAATGAGGGGGAGGAGCCAGGAGTGACTCCCCCTTCCGGTCACCTCCCAGTGGTCTGCTTCATCTGGCCAGGCTCCACTTCCTAACAGCAAGTCAGCAGTAGGCCCCAACCCAGCCACCTTCCAAAGGCATGTGGCTGTGGGGGCCATTTTAGATATAAGTCATGACGTGGCACCTCTGATCCCCAAAATGCTTATATTTATCTATATAATTTAATGTCCTGTGAAGGGAGGAGTCTTGCGGATTCCTTCCAGGCCCGCAGAACATCTCTACTATTGTGCTGACATAAAGCAATTGGCTTTTATTATTATTATTATTATGTTTTCAACCACACTGTTCCGGGATAAAACTTCACAGGTACTTGCACTCTAGAAAACTGAAAACTTCTAAATTTACTTGTGCTATTTGCTCTTCATTCTTAATATAAATCTCACTAAAGGTGGCAAAAAATATCCTTACCACAACCTGAACATTAGGCTGCCTTGAAATGTTCTCCACAAGATTAAGTACTCCACCACCCTTAGTATCAGTCAGTGGCTTAACCGCTTCTCTCACTTCCGAGACAAAATACTCAAGGCTCTAAATTAAAGGAGGCAAGGCTGATTTAGCTGACAGTTTGTGGAGGTTTCAGTTCTTAACCTGGCTCCAAGGCAGGGTGACACTGCAGAAAAGCGACAAAGGAGGAACAGCCCACGGCAGAGCAGGCAGAGCACAGAAGCAGCGAGACTCCCTTTCCCTCGACACTCCATCCAGGCCATAAGCCTGTTGGTTCAAGTCCCCCACGCCAAGGGTGGGTGACTTCAGTCTTCAGGAACCCGTTTTAGCTACTCTCAGAAACCAATTAGCGGACGGATCTAGTATAGTACAACCTTAATCTAGCCACCTCCCGAAAGTCCCACGTATGAGTGCATGAAGTTTTAGGGTACCTCTAGGTGAAAATCCTAACAGTCAGTGTCTTTGTTTCTCTTCTTTCGATGCTGGGACAAATACCCGACACTCAAAATGAAGGAAGAAAAGGTCTATTTAGCTCACAGTTAGTGGAGGTTTCAATCCATACTCAGCTAACTCCAAGGCTGAGTGGAACAGGGCAGAGAGCATCTAGTTCATGGTGGTGGGACAGCAGCAAATAGCGACAGAGGCAACCGACCAGCCAGGGGAGCAGAGAGCAACAGAGACTCTGTTTCTTTCTCTCTCTTATAATATAGTCAGGCTCTCTGCCTCAGGCTGTCCACCTCGGACCACACCCATCATCCCAGCAGTACTAAGACTCATAATCCTAGTGGATCATAAATTAATCTCAAACCTTAGAAGTCCCCACCCCATGACTGCATGAGGCTTTGAGGGGACAACTAGACACAAACCATAACAGTCAGTCACACACAACATCTCAGGACATAAGTGAGGTAGATGTACAGGAAGTTTTCTGCCAGAGCACAACATGCAAGTCCAGCCGTCAATGGAGGCCCTTTTCCCAGCTGACCCCTGCTGAGCATGGTCCTTACCATCTGTGCTTCTGTCAGTATTCTGGTCTTCTGAGCTCTGGCCAGAATGTACATCAAGTGTGGTATACAGAATTCTAGGGCTTCTCTAGCCAGTGTCTCCAAACTTTTCAAACGCCTTCCACAAACTGAAGGCTTGGGAGCCTCAGCTAGTCACAGCGCAACACAACTTCTCTGGTACAAAAATCTATCTCACTCACTTTCCTCATTGCTAGGACAAAATACTCCTCCCCGCCCCCCCCCCCACCATAACTTAAAGAAGTTTATTTTGGTTCATGTTTTAGAAGGTTCAGCACATATTCAGCAGGCTCGAACATAGAGACTACATAGCAGAAGGGTCTGGGCTGAGAAAAGCTGTCCTTTGCATGGTGGCCAGGACACAGAGTTGAGAAGAAGCCGCAAAGGGAGGTGCACCCTCCAGGGCCTTCCCAAATGCCCCCTTCTTTTATCCAGACCTCACCTCCTAACAGCAAGTCAGCTGAGATGTCCCCTTATCCAACCTTCTAAACATATGAAGCTTCAGGGAACATTTCAGGTGTGCAGTATAACTGCAACCTGGAGGCTCAAAACAATGCACTTCTTAATCTTTGTGTGTTCAAACATGGGCTTAGCTGGGTCCTCTGCTCCAGGGCACAGAGGCTACAAGCAAGGTATCAGGTGGGGCTGAGGTCTCATGCAAAGTTTGGAATGGAGAGGAATTTGCTCCCAGGGTTGGCAGAATTCACTTTCTGAGGTCCAAATCAAGGACTTTGGTGCCTGACTGGCTGGAGGCTGGAGGCCACCCTCAGCTACCTGCCCCATGGCATTTTGCTCCATCCAAGCTCGTAAGAGGGATAGCCTGCTGCAGTGTAAGCTCATCCCCAAGTCACACACCTTCGTCTTTGCTGTCTTCTATAGGTAGAGGCAAGTCAGTATATCCAATCTATACTTGAGAGGAGAGGCACCAAAGAGTGTAAAAACTAGGAGGTACAGATAATCAGAGGCCAGGTTAGGGTGGACCAGTCATTTAATGGTCTACTTGACCCTAGGGAGCTGTGCTACCAGCCCATGAGTAGATGATGAAGTTTAGATTCAAACACAGGTAGCATGTTTCTGGAGCTCATTGGTAGTTATTATTAATATTATTATTATTATTATTATTATTATTATTATTATTCAGACTGAAGTCTGCTGGGTATGGGTGTGGCTCTTCCATAGGAAACAGTTCCTAGTATTTATTTATTTATTTTTGTGTACTGGGGATTGAACTCAGGACTCTGCACTTGCCAGGCAAGTGCTTATTCTAGTGAGCTATTTCCCCACCCTAGTAAATATTTATAAAAGCGAAATGGTATTACATTTGCAGGAAAGTAATTGTGAAGCTCCCCTTTAAAAAAAAAAAAGTGAGAAAAATGAAAGAAAAAACTGGTAGTGAAAAATTATAGCCCAGGAGCTGGGGAGATAGCTCAGTAGAATAAGTGCTTGCCCAGCAAACACAAGGACCTGAGTTCAACCCCCGGTCCCAAAAAAAAAAAAAAAAAAAGAAAGAAAGAGAAAAATCATAGCCCAGTGTTCTGATTTCCATTCTGGAAATCACCTTGGGTGACAACAGGCTTTTAGTCATTGCAGCTCCTCCCTTCTGACTGGCTTTATTTTTTATTGTGGTTAAATACACATTGCATTAAAATTATCCTTTAGCTCTATTTAAGTATCCAGTTCAGTGGTTCCCCATTATATCTGTTCCTGACGTTATGCAACCCCCATTTCCAGGACAAGTGCACTGTTCATGGCGCCTCCCCATTCCCTTAATTTTCTCTTGGGGCTCTGGTTCCAGTCCCCATTGATAGCCAGAAAACTCCCAGGGGGCTGTCTGGACAGCTGCTCGGGGCTGTGGGTCTGGTCTCTGCCAGGGCACCTGTTACCCAGGCACAGCTTAGCGCTGGGCAGCAGCTGACACAGGGAGCCGGTGCCCAGGCCCTGGGGGCTGTAGGGAGGAGGCGTGGCTGCGTTCTTGGGCTGGGCTTCAAGCAGGCAGCGCAGTGAGGCCAGGGCTTCCTGCCCCAGGCCTGTGGAGCCTGAGCTAAGAAGTCCTGCAGCCAGTATGACTGGGGTTGAGCCTGCAGGTGGGAGGTGGGGGGTCTGAAGCAAAGGACTCCCACCTGAGTCAGGTGGAGGAGGGCAGAGTCCCAGGCCACCAGGGCCACCTCCACAAGAGGCTCAGTGTGAAGACACACAGATCAAGTCAGGCGGGAATCTGGGGAAGGACACACGCAGGTTTTCTGGGCCACCTCTTCCCCTCAGTGTACCTCTCTGGAGGTGGGGAAACCCCCAAACAACCCAGGATCGTATATGCACAAGAAAGAAGCAGTTTCACAGGCCCAGTGGGAAATCTGGGCTCAGGCCCCTCCAACCCCCAACTCCCACGTGACCTCCGGGGCCAAATTGATGTGACCCCTGCATGCCCAAAGCCACTCTGGGACTCGAAAGGCCCAGTTCATCGCTGTCTCCTCGTTAGCATTGAGAAACTGAGGTTCTAGGATGGACGGGCGTAGCCCGGTCACACAGCAGGAAGCCGATCCTTTTGGAACCCCGCCCCCCTGTGTGGTCCTAGGCCCGCGGTGGCGTCTGAGAGCTGGTTAGAGACTCCGAATGGGCCCTCCCTGGAGCGATGGCACCAGGGTCTGCATTCATGGAGGAGCCAGCTAATGGTCTACATTTTAGCGAGGACCCTGTTAGTGGGCTGACCCCTTCCGGATGCAGAAACCCTGCTTAGAGAAATTCTTTCCTGTTCAGGCGGGGTTCCGGCGGGAAAAGCTCCTTTCACCAGCGGGGCCATGCCGGAAGGCCCTTGGAAAAGGAGAAGAAGGCGCGCTGGTGGGAGCCTGGCCTACTCTTCCCGGCTACCTCTTCCCGCAGCGTACTGGAGGCATCGGGGTGCACCCCGCGCCGCCCTCCCATTCCACTGCAGCTGTAGAGGGGCAGGAGCTGTTTCAATGGTTTTCCCCCTCCAGACCCGGTCTTCCCCCGCCCCCGGCCCCCCACCTGGCGAGGCTGATTGTACCATTCAGTTGTCCTCCCCTGATTGGCTGGCGGGCTTTCCAACCCTTTTAGCTGCCTAATTAGGGCTGCACGTGCTGATGGCGGTGAATAAGTGATTCTGTAATTGCTGCTGGCACCCTGCCTGATGGGGTGGGGGAGGAAAGAGCTTCAAGGACAAAGGGTTCTGCTGTGAGGAGGGGGGCGCTGAGGGCAGCTTCTGGGCTAAGGGGCGGTGGGTGGCAAGCCCCGACACTCCCGCCATGACCGAGTGTGTCCCCGCTTGCAGCAGCACCTGGCGCCCCCGTAATGCATGGGCCGCTCCATACCGCGCACACACCACCTCCCAGGGGAACAAAGTCGCCTAGGTTTCCCCAAGACATCCCCAGTTTTTTACTTCTGAAAGTCTAACAGCTGTCCTCCACCCCCAGTCATCCCCGAGCCCATGTCCAGGCAAAGCTCCCCGGGTGGACACCTGCATCTGATTCTCTCAAGGACAGGCGAGGATAAGGCCTGGTTGTCTCTATTTTACTGAGGCTTAGCAGGGTTGGGAGGGTCACGCAGCTGCAGAGGAAGAAGCTGGATGGAGACTGGATCTATGAACCATAGAGAGTCACAGTACAAAAAATCTCCCCCAACGCCCAAGCAGGGCCCAGGAGACCTGGGTATACTTGAGGAGTGGGGGCTGGGCTTGGGTGCAGACCCAGTCCCTTCCAGCTGTGGAGGCCAGCTGGGTGGAGCTCACAAGCAGCAGAGGGCCAGCGTGCGAGCCAGCCCCACAGCCCCTTGCTGACTGTGGGCCCCGGCTAATACCTAATTTCTAGAAAATGCTTGACAAGTGGGAGACCAGGCTGCGCGCCTCTTCAAGGCCTCAGAGCTGCAATCCACAGGGAGCTCTTAGTGTGATGCCTGGCAGAAAATAATAGCTAGCTGCTGCTGCCCTGCTAGGTTTTATTTTTAGTGATCTCTTCCTCCACACTGAGGCTGGGGACTCAAGCTACACATCCCATCCCTCACCCGCACGACCCACGGCTGCATCGAGCATCCTGGTGTTGGATGATTCCTGAGAGGGCTGCCTGACCCACACTGTCCCTGGGGCCTAAAATGGGGAAAAAGCTTGCTCCAAAGCCAGCTTGGCAAGACATTTTGCCCATATAAGGCCAGAGCCAGGGCCCCAGCACCCCCCTGGGACAGGGGTCTGGCCTCAGGCCCAGGGCCACCCCAGAAATGTCACGGGCTCCTTCTTCCTCAGATGGATGACTCTCTGGGGACAGAATTTTATTTGAAATCCATTTGAGAGAGAAGCCGCCTTGGCTCCAGCCCCCCTTCCAGTCAGAAAGCAGATAAGAAAAGAGACCCTGCGGTTGGAGATTTCCCAGATACCCCAAGACCCCTTGGGAAAAACGATCTCTATGGGGCTGTGTGGTGACCAGAGGCCCAGGGTTGGCTTCTGTGTCCTAGGATAAAGCTGGTCTCTCCAACTTCCTGGTGCCTCATAGACACGAGTCCTCAGGTCAGTCCGAGCAAAGACACCTGAATATCCAAGGAAACGTAGTGTTAGAAACTTGCCTCTACCTCCAAGGAGCAGTGTGGCCCAGCTGGGCTCTGCACCTGCCTGTCTGAGCTCCAGCTCCAGCCCTGCTGGTTTCCAGTGAGGATGGAAAGAGACAGCAGAAGGACTAAGTGACGGTGTGCAGGGCGACAGGCGGAGCACGTTGTGCAGACTCATCTTCACTCCTTGGTCCTGGGTGTGTATAAGGCTGGGTGGTGCACAGGGAGTGGTCTCTCCCTCAATGTTGGTCCAGTGCATAAGTACACAGGGCACTCCCCCAGCCTGCTGGGAGGTTTGGGCACTTGACTCTCCTTCCAGGAATCCCCCTTCACCTGGTCATGCCAATGTTCCTGTGCTCAGCGGGCTTTACAACAGACAGGCAGGTTAGGTAGAAGACAGCAGGCAGTTAAGTGAGCACTGGGGCCAAGGTAGAGTCAGGATGACCAGGCCTTGGTCAGATAAACAGGAGCCTGGAGTCAACGGCTAACAAGAACCAAGTGAACAAAGAAGTCAAGGGATGTAGCCAGCGGGGCATTAAGCAAGGTGATGGATAGCCTCTCCAACCTGCAGGGAAGATGTTTTCTTCTCACTTTGTAGTTCTAGTGAACAACTCGGGTAGGAGAGCGGCCAAGAGGCACCCATGGAAGTACACTTGCTCCATGCCTGACTCCTCTCATGCCCCTTTCTAGCTTAAGTTAGTCATGTGGGTTGATCTTTGCTTGACTTGGAGTGGGCTAAGCTCTGGTTTCTCTTTGTTTTGGCATAAACACTCTGAGACAGAGCCCCCCATGCCCACCCATGTTTGAGTGTCCTCCTGACTATCAGGATGTACTTTCTGTTTCTTAGTCAACATTCTCTTGTCTACCTCCTGTGTCCTTGACACCATTCTTTGACTTCCCGAGACCCAGACTCAGACTCCGCCATTAGGAGGTCTTCCAGGTCGTGTCGGTGGCCTCTCTGAGGCCACTTGTTGCGCCACAAGCAGATGCACAGGCACTGGTGGTGGTTGGGCGGGGAGGGGGTGAGGGGGACACAATCCTGACCATTGCTGGAATGAGAGACTTCTTCCCTGGGAGGTGACCAGACTGCAGAAATCTAAGAGAGGTGACACGCCAGCTTGGGCTGCCATGGTCCAGAGGCTGGTCCCTGGACTGCAGGCTCTGCTTAGGCTCTGGTCACTGGGTACCGACCTCTTGGGGACCATGGAATGCTCCCAGGGCACAGAGAACTGGCAGAGAGCTGAAGTGTACCATCATGGGGCTGGGGACCGTTGGCTTCTCCTTTTCCTTACCTGTAAAGGAGACTTGTAGAGCTCACCCAAGGACCAGGTGGGCTCGGGACCAGCTGCATGATGTGAAGTGTGGCCCTTCCATATAGTGCCAACCAGGACAAGCTATTTTGCTTCCTTGGCCACACCAGTTTCCTCCTCTATGGAGTGGACGCAGTGACAGTACCTGTCTCATACCTAGGTTTGGGCTGTATGCGCTCCAAGGTACCTGGTTCCACACGCTGAGTACCTACTGGGGGCTGGTGCCTGAGTTTACCTGCATCCATTCCAGTCGTGAGCCCTCAGAGTTAGGTGTCCGTATCAGACCCTGTTTCCAGATGAGGTCCATGGTCATAAAATTCATAAATGTTGAAGCTGGGCCCCCGAGCCCGAGGGAGTGGCTCTAGAGTGCACATTCTTTTGGTTTTGTTTTCCGAGACACGGTCTTTGAAGTAGTTCAGGGTGATCTTGAACTCAGTGCATAGGTAGCCCAGTCTGGCCTCAGATTTGTAGCGATCCTTTTGTCTCAGCCTGCTGAGTGCCGGGATTCAGGTGTACACCACCACACTCAGCTATAGGGCCCATATTCTTAACAGATACATGTTAACTTTTGTTGTTAATGTAGTTGCTGTTAAGTGTAGCACAGTGCCTCCTGTCCTGACAATGTAAGGTCCTCTTATTTACTGAACAGTATAAAGGAGGGCATGGTATCCCTGTCCTTATGTACTCAGCCACTGAAGGAGACCCTGGAAAGACTTAGTCTTTCCACCTGACCAGGAGGGCTCCCCCGTTGGGAGGGCAGCTCCTAAAGTGCAGTGGGGCCTGCAGGAACATTTGTGGGGCTGGGCGAGGAAGACAGGAAAGACCAGATGGTGAAGCATAAGCCTCCTTTAAAAACCACAGGCAAAGTTCTATTATTTCTGACAGCTGTGTGGAACTCTGAAGCATAGGCCCTCTCTAGGTAGTCTTGCTGGGCAGTGAGGCAGAGGCCAGAGTTGCTGGGGACCTGGGGATCCAGCAATGTGTTGGTCAAATGCCCAATGTGCCCTGGCTCTGGACATTCTTGTGGATGACTAATGGCAGAGGGAAGAGCAGGTCCATGTGCCACTGAGGGAGCAGCTTACCAGAGCTGACACACGAGGGCCCCACAGAGGGACGATGGGCCAGCCTGTCACTGTTTATAATCAGTGTCCTGCACTTGTCCATCAATTGCATTACAACCACTGCCTTTACCCTCGCTATTTGGAGGCATTAAAAAATGCCTTATAAATGTTTATATAGTTTGGAAGACTATCCAGATACCCGGACTTGTTAACTTATGAATAAATTGTGCCTCTTGGAATTGAGGAGGTCTGGAAGTCTGCCCATGGAGAAGGCACTGTGTCTTCCTTCATGTATCCTCAGCTGTCTCCTTTCTGGTGACCTTCTGTTGTGAAGGTCTGCTCCTAGTAAGCTGCCCTGTACACCTATTGTTATGGTCCACACCTAGGTGTCCCCCCATAGCCTCACGTGGACATAGGGAGGATTTCTAGAGTTTGTGGTTAACTCATGATGCACGGGGGTTATGGGTGTGAGTACTGTACCCATTCTGGGCTGGTTGCCTGAAGGCAGCATAAGGGAGACAGACTTGCTCTCTCTTACCACTGTTGCCTCTGCTCCTGCTGTTTTGCTCTGGCTGTTTTGCTGTTCTGCCACCGTGAGCTGTTGCTCTCTGCCATGTGCCACTCTGTCTTGGAGCCAGCCTAGAATGGACTGAATCCTCCAGTAACTGTGAGCTAAATGAACCCTTCCTTCCTTCATTTTGGAGGTCGGGTATTTGTTGCAGCAATCAGAGAAGAGGAACTGAGACACCTGCGATGACACACAAAGCAGACAAAGATGCCCAAGTGAGCAGAGGCTATCCTTGCATCCACTCAACAGGGTTACTGAGTGTTCCCTATGCATGGGCCCTGTCCAAGTCCTTCCTGGACATAAGAGACACACTGCCCAGAAATGCGGTGGGCATAGCGTCCTAGTTAACTTGGGTCAAGCAAAACATGAATCAACCTCTCTCCCATCTACATGGGTCACCTATGAAGAAGGAAAATGTCCCCTTTCTCCCGAGCTCTCTCTAAACAGCGTCTTTCTGTGTTCAGTGGTTCTGCTTCCAGCCTTGAACTCTCCAACTCAGAAACAGAGTCTGTATAGTGCAGTGCTGACAGCCAGAAGCAATTGCTTTACTTTCTTCTCCAAACGCAAAATCCTTCCCTGAGCCTTCTGGGAAGTCATCTGGTCTGGCAAATAGCTGGAGAAGATTGAAAAGCTGCAACAGGAACAAGAAGTACAGACACCAGGGCAAGGTTTTGCTGGCAGGAGAGCCAGGCTGGGGGAGCTTGCACTGTATTTTAAGAAGAATTTGTAAACATCACCATGTAAGTTACCTCTGTCCTTAGTGAGAGTGACTCAAGTTAGGCAAAGGGCATGTGGTGGAGAAGCTGGGACATCAATGTCCAAATAAGTTCAAATATGGTGTTGCACCCAGGGGACGTAACCTGGGGCTCTTCCAGGTTTTCACTCCCAGAAAAGGCTGCATCGGGAGCCGGATATCGAGTCCCCCATCCACCTCACTCACCTTGCCTGCCCACTGGGACTCTGTCTCCCAAGCGTCTCCCCGATCCGTTCCTGTCTCCTGCCCCTCTCCTGCTTCTTGGGCCCATGCCACCTTCACCCCTCTCCTGGACACCTGCTCAGCTGCGCATCTTCCCTGGGACCCTCCCAAGCCCATCAGACCCCTTGCTTCCCCAGGGCTAGCTCAGGTACTTCATGCATTCTCTGTCCTCCTAACTGCAGAGCTTTTAGGGAGCTGAAGGCCACCTCCTCCACGGCTCGCATCACCGCTGAGCTCAGGGCCTACAGCTGATTTTGCTTTTCTTTCTGCCACTGGCGCTCTGCACAGTGAAGAAGACTTTGAAGCATCTTTTAATGCTCCGTGAATGCATTCATACAGCTTAGCTCACCCTCCCTCTCCCCACCCTGATCCACAGCAAGTGCTCAGTATGTATTCAGTGAATGGGCAAAAGATGGGAACTTTTATTTTGGTTTTTGAGAAAGGCTCTTATCTCATTGCCCAGGCTGGCCTCAAACTGGGCATGATCCTCCTGTCTCAGCCTCCCAAATGGCTGTGATTTATGAGCATCGTACCACCAAAGCCTGCTTGCATAGAGTTTTATGGATTAAATACAAGGCATTTCACTCGTAGGAAGGCAACTTTTCTCTCCAACAAACAAATGCTGAGGAAATAGTCCCAGACTGTTTGGAAGGGTATACTGGTTTATTCCAAGCTCATATGGGTGGTAGAGACCCTAACCAAAGTGCGTGTGTGTGCGTGCGTGTGTGTGGGGGGGGGGCGCACACGCACACACACACACACACACACACACACACGCACGCACACATATGTGGAAGGAAAAGGACATTCTCTAGTGAGAGTATAAAGAGGAAGATAGGATTCTTTCTGATTACATATTAAAATACAAACGCATCCAACCTAGAGCCTGGATTCTTATATTAAGCATCTATGCAATTAATATTAGCATAAATGCTATTGGCCCTCCAAGTCTGAGGGTTCCACATTGACAGATTCTACACCCACAAATTCAACCAACCAGGAGCTGAACATATTTGAAAAAAACGGGCCTGTACTGAATATGCGCAGTCACATTTTTCCATGTCACTTCCTAGGCAGTAGAGGGTAGCAGCCGCTTACACTGTATTTCCATTGTGTTAAGTAGTATAAGCAGCCTAGGATGAATGGAAAGTCTAGAGGGGATGCTCTGAGCACCTCACAGAAGGGACTCAATCACCTGCAGAGTTTGGCAGAGGGGGCCTAAGACAGAGCCCCCCAGATTCTGAGGCGCTAAATGATTGCTTGCTCAGCACAAATGTGGGGGAATCACAGAAGAAGCAGCAGCAGAGACGGGAGCCTCCCCTCAGTCTTCTCTCTGTCCCAGGTGGTCCTGTAGCTCCTCCATGGAGGCGATGGTCTGGGGCGTGGTCTGCAGTGGCCAGTGGGCCAGGGCTGGTGCTCAACACCAGTGCCCCTTTCTACCTACATTGTGCTCCGGCTTCCAGTATTACCTGGTGCTGCCTTGGTGGGGAGAAACAAGCTCTCTCTTTGTGTTTCTATTAACTGTTTGCAGAGTAATTTAGTAACATCTACCAAAGACTTAAAGACATGCATCCTTCATGGTGGCGGATCCTTTTTTGGGGGAATTTGTCCCATGGATATACTTGAAGTCATGTGCCAAGATGGATGTATGAAGGTGTTCATCGCAGTGTTACTTATACCAGCAAAAAGTCAGAACAATCCATATGTGACCCTAGGAAATGGCCTCAGAGGTGGTTGTCCACACAGATGGTGGGATGATAATAAGGAGCAAGATGCTTTCTCTTATCTTTCTTTCTGGCCCAAGAGCAGTTCTTCCCAGAGTCCTCTGCTGGATCAGCTCCTCTTGAAAACAAATAATTATCTGGGCCTAAATATCAATAGTTCTGGGTGGGTTGAGAAACCAAATGCAGAGAAGCCCAGTGCCTGGATTACACACTCATTAGTTCTGTGATTGGTGAGGAGGTGCCAACTCATAATAATTACTCAATAAATAATACTTAAATGATTAAAGTAAAAAAGGAAGAAGAGGGTCTAATGCACCAATGAAGAATGAAGACTGAGGTACACGTTACAAAAATAAAAAATGTGGCCCAGTGGGATAGCATGGACCTGTGTTCCCAGCTACCCATTTCGAGTCTGAGGCCGGCACAAGCAACTTAACAAGATTCTGCCTCAAAAGGTAAAAAGGGCTGGAGGTGTGGCTCAGTATTACCACACTTGCTTAGTATGTGTGGGGCCTTGAGCTCCAGCCACAGGGTCAAAAAGAAAACTGCAAACCAGTGTGTATGCTATTATAACTTCAGGATTAAAGTAGACACATAAAGG
Organism: Myocastor coypus; assembly: GCA_004027025.1. NCBI lineage: Eukaryota > Metazoa > Chordata > Mammalia > Rodentia > Myocastoridae > Myocastor > Myocastor coypus. The sequence continues at coordinate 53,332 of PVJA010006845.1, read as the reverse complement.
AATATGAAGAGCTGCGCTTTTTCGTGTGGTAGACGTTTGGGCTGTTTTAGCTTCTTTCTTTCTTTCTTTCTTTCTTTCTTTCTTTCTTTCTTTCTTTCTTTTTAATATTATGGCCAGCTCACAGCTCAGCCTGCCATGGGGGTGCCGCTGGCACAGCATGTGGTGCCAGGATCGAACCAAAGTTGCCTAAGCTTTCCTAAGCAGGTGCTTTAGACCACTGAGCCATCTCGCCGGCCCATGGGCTGCTTTAGTTTTATGAGCATTTCATGATTCAGAATGATCACCACCAAACCCCAAGCCCACAGAACAAAGCCAGGACTCCCCCGTCTGCCTTGATCACAACAGGGATTGGATGTAAAAGGTAGTATCAGGAGCCGGGAAGGAAAGAGTGAGGCTTCCGGGTAGGTAACAGTGGGGGTGGCCGTCACCACCTGCAGGGACCTCCCAGAGGCCATCCCTAACCTCCTGGTTTCCGAAGGCCAGGCTCCTGCTCAGGCTCCACGTGGTTCTCTGGCCAGCTGTGAGGTGACAGGCAGGTGAAGGCAAGGTGCACTTCCTGGGTCACACTGTGGTCATGGGCACATTGGCCTTGATTTCTCAGTATTCACCATGTGGGGCCACAGGCTGCCGAGTGTCCTCAGAACCCAGAGCTCCCTCCCCCCGAGTGTGCCACAGTCCTTGGCAACCCAGCCTCAAGCGAGACCCACCACTTCTGAGTTCCACAGGCTCCACAGACCAGTCCTGGCATGGCACAAGAAGGGAGAGCACAGTGTAAGAATAACCGGAAGTGACGGTGTGAGGGCAACCTTGGAGACTGGTGGCCCAGTGTATGTACCCAGGGCTGTGCCTTCCTGTCTTTCGCTGGCCCCTGCATGAGCAGACAGGAGGCCCCACCTGGACAGAGAGAGGCACTGTGGAGGGACATCTGGGAAGGAGAAAGAGGGATGGGCCTGGGTCTCCAAACTGCTTCCCCAGTTTGGGCTCCAGCTCCAATTCCAAGAATCCTGGGCCAATCATTGTACCTCCTGGGCCTCAGCCTCCTCCACCCAGGGCCAGTGGTAACTAGAATACCTTCCTCCTCTCTCCTCTCAGGGATGTAGTGATAGACTTGCAGGGCCACCCAGTAGTAGGTAGGTACCATCCAGACCATCGCCCCCGGCCCTGCACCATGTACCCTGTATACACTTGGTGCAAGCCAGTGGCTTCTTTTCTGAATTCATGTACTAAATGCTAACTACATATCAACTCTTGCAAGGCTCAGCTCACACATTATAGCAGTGTTTTCTCCAACATACACTTTAATGTTAGTAGCAGGGCCTAAATCTACAATGTCCTACATGAGTCTCACATGTTTGGAGATGGGGCCTGTCTAGAAGAAGTAGGGGAACTACCTGGGGGTTGTCTGGTCCCTGGCTCTTCCTCCTCTCTCTTTGTTTCCTGCGGAACTGCCCTCTGTCAAGCTCTTCCATAGCCATTTCTGCTTTGGAGCAAGCTACTCATGGACTGAACCCACTGTAACCTGTGACCCAAATAAAGCTCTTTCCTTTGAAGTTGCAGGTGTCAGGTATTCTGCCAAACAACAAGAAAGCTATCTGATCAGAAAATCAGTACCTCAGGGAAGTGAGGTCATTGCTGTGACCATTTCTGACCATGTGGTTTAGAAGTCTTTGCTGCTTGTCAGGAGGTGAGGTTGGAGAAGTTTAGAAAAACAGGTTATAGGTATACACTGCTGTAAGCCAAGCTTGATTGGTGACTTTGAAGCTCAGAAGACCAGAGTGCTCACTGGAGGGTGGACTATAAGTGCCAGGCTCAGGGATTCCAGTTAGGAACAAGGACTCCATCGGCAGTTGGACTAGCGGCCATGTGTGTTATATTCGGGCAGAAAATGTTGCTCCTGTCCTGAAATTTGCAGGAAGCTGAGACAACAGGCAGTGGACAAATTGATCTGGCAGAGAAAATCTCAAGGAACCCCAGTGCTCAGGCTGTGGTGTGTACTGTTGATTGCTTTTAGCCAAATCAACAGTGAGAATCAGGAGCAAAAAGCAGCTGTGGAAAGTTTGAAGTTTTACCAGAAAGAGACGTCTGCAAAGTTGGGTACAAGAACAGTATTGCAAAAAGATTAGCTTTTAAAAGAACGCAAACACTTTATAGCAGGACAATAGAAAAGATTGCTCCAGAAGCACCTTGGGAATTGGCCAGAACTTCATGCTTTTGAGCTCCAGGATATGCAAGAGTAAATTCCTTCAAAAGATTTTGCTTTGAGAAGAGAGGCCCAGGGTGCCCTGCCCATTTGCTGCTACAAGGGGAAGTGTTTCCCTGAGTTTAGTCAACTGGAGTTCAGGGTCAAATACCTGCATTTCCCAAAGCTGCCCAGGACTCAGACGCAGATCCAAAGGCCACTGCAGCCACCATCCAGGGGAAGACCCAGCTACTAGGTGGTCGCAGACACACTGGTATGACGGTCCATGCCCTGGACGCAAGCATTGTGGGGTCACGAGACCAGGACCCAGTTTTCAGAAGAAGGCTTAGGAAGCCAGACAATGTGCTCCTGAGAGGGCAGTGTGGAAGGCTGTGAGAATACAGGCAAAACACCCCAGGCATCCAGATGAGGCCAGATGTGCAACATCTGCCGTGGAAAACCACAGGGCAGTGAGGGGAGCCATCCCAAGAGGGGCTCCTAACTCACCTCAGCCCCCTGGAGGAACACCGGACATGGTGACAAGTGGCTCACGTCCAGCCAGCTGCTGCTGCTGGGTGGGCCAGGGCACTCCAGAGCCTGCGTGTCTGCAGTGGAAAAACCCCAGCTCGCTGCTGCAGTGTGGCTGCGGGCTTAGTCATCCTGGGCAGCCAGAGAGGCGGCGACATCGTAGCAACAGAGGTCCCTCGGGGAGCAAGAGCTTCTGTCCTGGCAGGGCCAAGTGAGGCGGTGGACAGTAGCAAGTGCTCCGCAGGCAGGATGGGATCCCAGTGCCCTCGTGGCGGCCCTGGCCATGCATGGATCTTGGGTGAGGTCGACCCTCTGCAGCTGAGCTAAACCACTCACAAGTGCTTGGTTTCACAGAACTAGAGGCAGCAGTGCAGTGCAAAGGGCGGGATTCCTCAGGACCCAGGTGGCCAGGCTGGCTCAGGCTGTGCAAGTGTTCTTCAGTCCCTGAATTTCAGGACCCTGGAATGCAGGACACTTCCCAGAGATCAAACACACCAGTCTGGGGGCTCCCTTGCATCCCTTGTACTTCTGGGGGAGAAACAGGGCCAAGAGCCAAACTCAGGGAGGTTAATAGCAAGAGCACCAGCAGGGGTGAGAGCTCTAGCGAGCCTTCAGCCCAGGGCAAGTCCTCCCCTCCCCGCGCCTCAGTTTCCCTCCTGAGAACACAGACAGCATACTCTTTTATAGTCCTTAGCATCTTGTCAGATGGGGCAGGAGAAATAAGCAACTTCAGGCTGGCCTCTGCCCTCTTGGAGCTCATCAAGGACAGCTGGGCACGCACAGGCTTCACATAGGAGCCACTGACCGGCACCCAACGGATGGGACTTATCCACCCAAAATGATCTGAGTGGGCTGGGTAGAATGTGAGCCGGGCCTGGCAACATGGGCAGAGCTCACTAGGTCAGGAGAAACATGGGCTGACCCCCATGTAAGGCCTGGTGAAAAGTCAGGGCGCACACATACAGCTGTGCAGGTTGTGCCCTGAACAACTGCAGGAAACACTTCCTGTGTATCCAGAGGGCTTAATGCGAAAGCCCTGGAGAAAGTGATGGAGCAGGTGGAAGATTTTTGCCAAGACTACAGGAACAGGGAGAAGTCGATCCTGGGCTGCCCACGTGCCGCCTGGCCTATGAGGGATAGCTGGTTCCCTAGCCTTACTCACTGAGCAAGGCTTCAGAGCCAAAGGGGTCAGGCTCAGAAGCTTCCCTCAGTGTTTTCTGGGATACTGAGCAATGGCCCTAGCTCTCTGTGCCTCAGTTTCCTCCCTAAAAGCGAACATGACTGGGTGGGGAGGACCTGAACAGATAGAGGAGGTAAAGGACTGAGCTCAGGGCAGGGCAATCTATGGGGTTAGCACAGAGAACTTGGGGATGGACGGACAGGGTGGCCCAGGAGCTTCAGGGTGGGGAAGGGCAGGGAAGGAGGAGGTGCAGGAGGGGAGGCGGGGCCGAGAGATGGGAAGGGGGGGAGCTCAAGGGATGTAGCACTGCCAAATAGTAACTTCTGGCCCGAACCATAAATTTAGATCACTCCAGGGTGCCAGCAGGGTCTCTTGGGAAAGCTGTTTCAGGAAAAGAATGTTTTGTGACAAACACTAGAGCCTGGGGCCCAGGGGATGGGAGTTCCTTCCCTCACGGAGCAGGGACTACACCCTGGTGGGAGCGGCTGGCTGTGCACACCTCCCAGGGCCACCTGGGCACTGGGGCTGCCTGGGCAGGAAGACTGCAGGCCGGTGGGATGGAAGGCGGCCTGGGCTCTGTGCTGGGAGTTTCGGCCTCCTCACACCAGCCTGGGCTGCGCTGCCAGCCTCCTACATCCCTTGGCCCTGGACTTGGGGCCCAGGGTGGGGGACAGGGAGGAACTCCTGGGATTTAAAGATGTCTCTGGGATGAATAATAACAACAACTTATTTTCAGACCAGTTTTATTGGGATACCATTCACATGTAAGATTCGCCCTTTAAGAGTACGCAGCTCAAGCCAAGCATGGTGGTACGAGCTTATAACTCCGGCACTGGGGAGAATGAGGCGGCAGAGGTTCAAGCTCAGCGCCACAGGGGCTACCTACTGCGATCTGACCTAAAAACATGGTGTAGAGTTCAAACCAGGCCTGGTGGTCCTCAGCTGCAGTCCCAGCTCCCGGCTGTGTCCATGACTGGAAGTGGAACAGAGACACACCCAGCCATTATTGTGGAATTCTCTATTTTTCTCTTTATGCCTCATTTCTGTCACTTTTTTTTGGTTTTATTTATTTGGGGCTCCACTGAGATAGTCTTTGTGATAGATTTATCTCAATATTCTGAGTATTTTACGCCCTTAATTTTCTCTAAAAAGATTTTTTTCTAAGAACAATTTTGTCATAAAATTTTTTCTTTTATATTAAGACGTTCATTCCTGCTTTCTTCTAGGAATTTGCAGCATGATAAATCTCCCATTTTTTGTTTTTACTTTCAACCTATTTATATCTTTAATTGTGTCCCCCTTAGTCTGCTTAAATTTTTTATTCTTTTGGTTATAATTAATCCATTTACAGTGTTATAATTATCAATAGGATTTATATCTGCCACTTCACTGTGTTTTCTATGTGTCTTAACGTCTTTCTTTTTCTGTATTCTTCTATTGCAGCCTTTTGTGTTAAATAGATTTTTTAAATAGATATTTTTGAATTTTAAAAAATATTTTATTTGCTTATTTGGTACAGGGTCTCAGCACACAGTTTGTTCTCATAGTGATCCTCCTGTCTCAGCATCCCCAGTACTGGGATTTACAGGCATGCGCCACCATGCCCCGTGGATGGCCAGCTCAGTGTGCCTGAGGTTTGGGGCCGTCATGGTGTGCGGTATGAACTCAGAACCTTGAGCTTGCCAGGCAGGCACTCACACCACAGAGCTCTCTCTACAGCCCAAATAGAGACTTTTGAATCAACTGCAGCAGTCTCTTTCCTGTGACTGGGAAAATACCTGACAAAGTAGGAGGGGGATATTTGATGCACAGCTCTAGTGGCCCAGACTGTGGTAGCTGGCTCCAAGGCAGAAATGGCATCATAGAGGGGCACAGTGCAGGAAGGCTGCTCATCTGATGGCATCGAGGAAGGAGAGAGAGAGAGAGAGAGAGAGACAGAGAGACAGAGAGAGACAGACCTAGACAGAGACAGAGAGAGAGACACAGATGCAGAGAGAGACAGAGAGACAGATAGACCTAAACAGAGACAGACAGAAAGACAGAGACAGAGAGACAGATAGAGAGAGACAGAGAGAGGAGAAAAGAAGATGGGGGTGAGAGTACACCACTGCATATGTTCTCAGTGGTTGTCCTGGGGGTTGCAATGAATACTTAAGCTCCAAGCGATCTATTTTAATACCAACTTAATTTTGATGGTATACAAAACCTTTGTCTAATAGAGCTTATTACCCCTCCTTTCCTACAATTATTGTCATACAGCTTACACCTTTATCCATTATCAGATCATCAACAATTTTTAAGTATTGATTTACACAGCGGTCACTTAAATCAGTTTGTAAAGGACACAGAAATGCCTCTTATATCAACTTCTATGTTTTTCCTCTTTAATGGTTGGCTCTCTACATTTCTCCATATGGATTTTTTTAAATTTATTTTTTTTTCTTGTTTCAGAACCTTTGTTTGTTTATTCACTCATTTTTTTATGGCCGACTCAGCCCACCCAGAGGGCAGGGCTGGCGCAGCATGTGGTGCTGGGGATCGAACTGCGGTCCCTGAAGCCACCCAAGCTTTCCCAAGCAGGCGCTTTAGACCACTGAGCCATCCCGCCGAACCCCTCCATATGGATTTGAGTAACCACAGTTCTCCTTCGTATGGGTCTAAAGGATGCTAGTATTTCTTGTAGGACACTGAAGAGTTTTCTCAGTATTTTGCCTAATCGAGGAAGGGCTTAGTTTCGCCTCATCCTTGCTAGTTTTGCTGGATATAGAATTCATGTTCAAAGGCTGTTTTCTTTCACTCCATCATCCTCTTCCTTCCTGTCATCCATAGTCGCTAAGCAAAAGCCAGCTGTTGGCCTTCTTGAGGCTCCCTCATGCCACTGAGTCACTTTCTTCTTGCAACTTTCAAGATTGTCCATCTTTTGTCACTTGGCTATGTTGCTGGTATGTTGTGCCTCCGTCCACAACTCTTGAGCTTATCCTCCTTAGAGGTCATTGAGCCCTGCGGACATCCAGGTTAATATTTTCATCAAATATTGGCAGTTTTCAGCCGCTATTTCTGTAAATGTTCTTCTTGCCTGTTGGTCTCTCTCTTTGGGCACCTGTGATTTTCTTCATTCTTTTTTCTTTTTGCTAAACAAACTTTCCTTTCTCAACTGACCTGCCTTCAAGTCTTCGGCGCCCCCACCTCCCAATTGCTGGGGAACTGGGGACTCAACCCAGAGCTTTGGACTGAGTTACCTACTCAGCTTTTTGTATGTGTGTGTGTGTGTGTGTGTGTGTATATATATATATATATATATATATATATATATATATATATATATATATATATATTTTTTTTTTTTTTTTTTTTTGTACAGGGTCTCACTACTGACTCATAGTGATCCTCCTGCTTGTACCTCCCAAGTGCTGGGATTACAGGTGTGCACCACCACGCCCAGACTCCATCACCGGCTCAGCATGCTCAAGAGCGGGCAGGCGGCAGGCATGGCCAGGTACCAATCCCTGGCCCCTGCACTTCCGTAAGTAAGAGCTTAATCCACTGAGCTATACCACCAGCCTCTGTATTTTTCTTTTGAGACAGGATCTCACCAAGTTGTATTCTTCCCACTTCAGCCTCCCAAGTGGCTGGGGTCATAGGCCTATGCCACCACACCGAGCAACTTCTTTGATTGTTTATTTTTATCTGCTCAAATATAAAGCTGAGTCATTTACTCAAAATTTAACTGACAGATAAGAAAGCTGAGGCGCAGAAAAGTGAGGACATATTCCTCGGGGAACCCAGCTGATTAAACAGGAGGGTCTTTGCTGATTCAGGGCCATGCCTCTCCATTACCCTTGTCTCCCGGTTGTGAGCCATTGGAGGCAATGTATAAACAATCCTTTGACAGCTTTAATTGCGTGGGTATGTGTGCATATTGAATTAATACACCAAACCTATGACGTTCCCCTTAGGACAAGGCAGATATAAGTATTAAGTTTAAAAACAAATCAATATAAAAGCAATTTTTTTTTGTTTCGTTTTGTTTTGTACCAGGAATTGATCTTAGGGCCTCAAGCTTTCCAGGCAGGCACTAAACTACATCCCCAGTGTGTGTTGTCAGGACAAATGAAAATGGCGAGTTGATATGACATCACATCCTACCCATAAGCCCTCAAGTTGACGTCAGGAGTCAGGAAGTGGGGCAGGAAAGGCTGAGCGCCTCCGCACCAGCCAGTATAACTTCCTGTGATAACGGAGATGCTGTACATCGTGCTGTCCAATTGGGCAACCACTGGCCACGCTGTGTCTAAGAGATGGCTGCCATGGCAGAACTCGCTTTTAATTGTGCTTAATATTAATTGGTTTAATTTGAACTTAAGCAGTTACACGTGACAGGCAGCTGCTGCAGCAGGTAGCTCTTGGGCAATGCACCCGGTCACGTCGGGCTCCACCTGCCCTGAGCAGAGCATGGCACAGGGGCCTGTACCCAGGGCCCAGCAGACAGAGGTCCCACACTCCGGTCCTGGATTGTGTGGCTGAGCAGCCTTGCTCAAGGGACTCCACCTTTCTGTGCCTCAGTGTCTTCACCTGTAAAATAGGAACAGTGCCTTCCCTACATGCGTCTTAGGCTCCTGACAAGGACCACGTGGAATAAAATGGCGGAGAATGTTTTGTAAACCACAAAGTAGTAGAGAAGGGAAGGGTTTGTCTAAGCAGTGTTTTCAGAATGGATGAGGCCCTTGGAACAGGCGGCTCGGGCTGCCCTGGGGGTAGAGGTAGGAGATGGCCAGGGGGGATGGCGGCGTTGCAGAATGGCTTCTGAGCCAGGTGACGGCCGTCTTCAGAGGCTGTGCCCCCTGGGCCATGCAGTCTGGGGCTTAGCTCAGGTGTGGGCTGCTGTGTCATCAATGCATCAGCCCTAGGGGTCCGGGTCCAAGCCGAGCCAGGCCCACACACTCAGCTCCACCCCTTCCCTCCATGTTCTCCTGCCACGGTTTCCAGGCATCCACTCAAGGCCACTCGGGCTTCCCAACTGCTTGGGCCAAGTCCCTGCAGTCACTCTTGTGGCCTCTCGACCCCTCCCAGCCCAGGGCCCCTCAAACATCGTGTCCCATGGTCTTGACCTCCAAAGCCACCACTTCTCGCCCATGGCCACCCTGCACCACACGGTCATCACCTCTCACTGGGGTTACTGCAGAGTCCTCCTGCCTGGACCCACCTTCGACCCCAACAACAATGTCTTCCCTCCACTGTCACCAGATTTGTTTTAAATCCAAGTCACACGAAGCTCATTTGCCACCTGGCACAACCTCCTTTGGGAGGAGGCTGCCGGGGCGCCCCGCTTGGTCTGCCCTCCCCCTCCCGGCTTCTTGCTGTGCCTCCACCGTGCCGCAGACTCATGGCCTCGCACTGGTGCCCTTCGCTCAGGGAATGCTCACCTGCCGGTGTCCCTGCGACTTACCTTATACTGCCTTTGGGTCACTGCTCGAATGTCACCTTGTCAGAGTGGCTCTCCCTGCTTACCTGACAAGAAACAGCAGTCCTCCACCCTCATACATGCATGTAGCTACAGCCATGCCTGGTGCATAGTAGGGGTTTTTTTATGTTTCTAAGAAAAATAGCAGAAACAAAAATCGAAAAAAAAAAAAACAGTGACAAGAGTACATATAATACAGAATTTCAAAACAAAAAAAAAATTAACAATGTGCATTACCTATTTTCATACCAGGTGTTTTCACTCTCTCTCTCTCTTTTTTTTTTTTTTTTTTTGTGGCCCTCTCAGTCTACCCTGGGGCCGGGGACTGAACCACTGTCCCTGCACTTGCCTAAGCTTGCCTAAGCAGGCACTTTAGACCACTGAGCTATCTTGCTGGTCTTTGTCTTCATTGTGGAATGAGTTCAATCCCAGCCAGAGCACAGCAGTGGCCACTCAGGCAGTGAGCAGCGCTGGGCTGGAGTTAGGAGACAGGCCCTGGGACCTGGTCAGGCTGTTTGTTCTCCTGGACTTAGATGCTTCGCCTGCACGTTGAGCCTTTAAAAGCAGAGTGAACCCTCTTGAAGGTCCCCGAGCCGAGCCCCTGGAGACAGCTCTTCTCCCTCAGCTCTGCCCACAGGGTGCAGGGATGGGGGCTGGCCAAGCAATGGCTCAGGAAGGAGAGCGCTGGAATCCACACTGGGCCCTGGGGGCAGAGACGGCCCTGCAAGGCCTGGGCCGCTTGGAAGTGACTACACTGGCCCCTGTCCATTCCAAACAGTCAAATCAGTACTCTTGGGCCTTGTGACTGCTTGTTTGGTTTAAAGTATACTAACATGGCACTTCTGGTCTTTCTTACTTGAGGACCGGGGAGACTCATGCCTCCCTCATGACCCACCGCTCTCAGCCCTCTCCTGGCATTTCTCTCTCCTCCTGCCCCATCTGGGAGCATGAACCAGATTTCTTTGTCTTCCCGATTCCATCATTTTGGGGGGGGGGGGGCTATCATACCACTTCCCTCCACTTCACCAGGAAGCCCTCCACCCTCCTTCTCCCCACCACACCCTGAGACCCCAGACTACAGAGCCATTCTCCTTCCGGTTTCTCATGGATGCAGAGTCATCTAGGAGCCCGGCTCCCCTCCCTCTCTGAGCCCCAGGAGGTCGGCCACTGCGGGGCTATTTTTATCCCAGGAGCTTTTCTCAAGGAGAAACAACTTGAGTCCCCAAGCCAAAGGCCCAGGGCTGGGTCCCTGTGGAAAGCCTCCCCTCATAGGGAAAGAATCTAGGGGATTTTTGGAAGGGGCCTTTTGGAAGGCATTCAGTATTTGTGTGTCCTTCGCTAATTTATTAGGATTGTAGCTTTTCATGGACTGCGGGGGCGGGGAGGCTGTTGTTTTTTAAAATGGGAATAAAATCAACACTGAGTTCCGAATCGGGGCTGGGGGATTACTATCATGTGATGGGTGGTCAGCCTGGGGTTGGGTCTTAAAACTTCTTCTCCTCATACCTGTCTTTAAAGAAAGGGTGGATCATTTACTGTCATGGAAACCCCGCCTTGGAGACGAGTGGGAGGAGTCAGGCCCCAGCTGACAGTGCCTCAGGGTGGGAGAGACAGTGGGTCCCAGTTTGTAGCAGCAAAGCCGACCCCACAGGCCGAGTGACTTGTCCCCATCTCCCAGGAACCCATGCGAAGGAGATTTACAGCCAGGATTTGGAAAGCACCTGCCTGCTGAGTCTCCCCTGGCTTCCGGTCACCTGGGGGCTGTGTGACTCAGGCTAGCCCCTTGGTGTCTCTGAGTCATGAGTCCTGACTCATGAGAATTGTTAGGCTCATCCTATGGGTGTCTGATTCACTGAGACACAGAGGGTTCTGGAGGGTGGGGTCCCCAGGTTTGCCTCTGGAGGACCCTGTACCCTGATTTTCAGGGATCCCAGGAGGTATCCTTTCCTGAGGCCTGAGAACGTCTGAGGACTGTGTGGTCAAGGTGTTTCAAGATGCCTATTTCTTCCGGGGAAGAAAAACATCTGGCTGGAAATAGCAAAATCTGGGCACAGGCTCCCCCAGGGGTCTTGGCCTTCCCACCGTGAGGGGGTCAGGACAGCCCTGTGCTCACTGGAGGAAACCCGTGGAGGATAAAAGGCAGGCAGAGACCGGACTGTGTGACTGTGTCACGGCTGGAGAAGAGCTTGGGAAGAGCTGGGGAGAGTGTGGGGCTGGAGGGGCCTCATGCCCTGACATCATGCCACGAAGGGTCAGCCTGGCTGCTGGGAGTCCTTGGGCCTTCCCAGCTGTGCTCCTCACTGGCAGAGCAGCCTGGGGCAGTGTGGCCTCAGTGAGGAGACACTGCTAATCCAGGAGTATCAGCCACGGCCACACAGCTGCTTGGGGCAGGAGGTCCAGGACACGAGTATTCGTGGGCACCCCTCTGGCAACCTCAGATTCTGCATCTGAAAACCAGCGGTGATATGACAGTATGTCAGATGGAGATTTATTTTCCATTTTTTTCTTTTTCTTTTTGTATTTTAGGGAAGGATCTACAAGGTGTTCAGGGGATCATTACTACATTGGATTTGTACTGATCCCTCTGTTTACAGCCTCCCAAGAGCTGGGATTACAGGTGTGCGCCACCATGCCCAGTCTCAATTGCCATCTCCGCACACCCCAGGGGCAGGGCCAGCACGGCAGTTCTGGGGATCAAACCCCTCACCCCTGTGCCTGCTTTAATCCACTGAGCTATTTGGCTGGCCCTATTTTTCATTTTCTACAGGTGTGTGACAAAGCAACCCCAGACTTAGTGGCTTAAGACAAAAATTCTTCACTATCTCTCAGCTCTATGGGTGGATGGGCTCCTCTGGGTGGCTTTTCTTCACTTGGGTTGCCTTAGGATGCTTATGCTGCTGGACCCGAGTCGAACTCCACTGGGACTGGAGTATGTGAGACTCAAACATTCCAGGAAGATGGGCCTATCAGCAGAAGCCAGGGACCCACTGGCCACAGCAAGTCTCATGGCCGAGCCCAGGGTCAACATGCAAGCGCCTGAGTTCCACAGAGCGTGATTCCCTGTGGGTCACCAGCCTCACACAGTGCCACTGATGGGGGGAGGATTAAGCGATAATATCACTAAATGCTCTGGAGTGTCCAGTGTGCCTCAACAGGTGTGCCCTTAATTGATGACCAGCCCTAATGAATTACTCTCTGGAGGGTTCTGGGGGTCAGAGGCACTCTGAGGAGAACACAGCAGAGTGGCCTACAGCAGGGCAGTGGGGCTGGGTAGGAGGGTGGGCCCATGGTCCCTGTGTCAGCCTAAGCATTCCTAGGAAGAAGGGAGTTATGTGGTAGAAGCCAATACCAGAGTCTGGGTTGACGGAAGCCCAACAGGTCAAAAGAGGCCTCTCAGGATAAGGAGAAGGCCTCTCGCCAAGAAGTTTCCTAAGGGGAAGGAACTCACAAATGTGATAGGAGTGAGGAAAAAAAGTGCTTAGAAACTCTCAATTTGTCATCAAAGGCTTCAGAGGGAGAAGGGTGTGGCGGGGAGGCTTCTCCACAGTGAGTGAGATCAGGCAGTAGGAACACCTTCTAGAAGGTTCCCTCTCACTGCATCATCTCAGAAGACTCCCGAGCACATAGTTGAGCAGACTCAGCGGACAGTTACGGGACATCTGAGGTTATCAGGGATCAGGTGGAGGGACGGACTGGCGAGTGGCAGCATGTAGGACAGGTACATGTTCATTATTTTACATAGTCTTTCAACCCCTCCCTGACACAAACTCCCATCCTGAGATATTTCTTGAGGTGCCTGTGGCCACACGCTTACTCAGGGATGAGCTGAGACTCGAACTTTGGGCCCTTGGTAGCACTGTATCAGACATCAGCACAGCAGATCCCACACAGGGACAGCACTGTCCCGAGGGATCCTGGCAGACAGGCCCAGCCAACAAGCAGAGAACCAAGTGCCCACAAAACCAGACAGTCCCTGTGTGTCCCCGGGGAATCAAGGGGCCCAGCTACCCATTGCTACTGCCGCCTCCCCACCCACCCCCAGTACGCCTCAGGCTGAGGTCACTTGGCATCCATCCCAGCTCTGGGGCTCCTGAAGGGGCCCTGTTGGCTTTGAAGTGTGGTGACAAGAGCGGACAGTGTCAATGGAAAAGGAAACAAAACCCTCTTCTTTGTGCCCCACAGGACATGAAACCCTGACCAGGGGAGCACTGGGGGGCTGGAACAGAGTCCTCTTTGACAGCTGGAGCAGGAAGGCCTGGGTGTGGGGAGCCGACAGCAAGAGCCAGAGAAGGCGGACGAATGCGCTGTGGCCCTGGTGAGGAGAGCAGGCATTCTCATAAAGAGACGCTGGGAGGGAGAGAGGGAGATGCTGTCGTCAAAATAAATCTCAGCTGAGGAATGATGGCGGTCACAGGAAAACAGGCAGCGAGGCAGGGGCAGGGGGAGGGGCAGGGGGAGGGGCAGGGGGAGGGGCAACGGGTGCTGAGACCTTGGGCTGAACTTGTGCTGTCAGAGCAGCCCAATTTCATTCACACTAGAGTAAGAGCTCAAGCTTTGTGGGCATCCGATGGAGTCTGCAGTCCTTATTCTTTTAGTCCCCAGTGCACCTGCAGATAGAACTGAAGGTGGGGTGAGAGGCCATCCGAGGCCTGGTTGTATCCCTCCATGAACACAGGGTCTTCGTGAGCAGGCCCCTGGACAGCTCCACGTGGCACTTAGTAACCCAGGGGCAGCTCTGGGAAACAGGGGTTTGTTGTAAAATTATGTGCCGGAGTCAAAAGGACCAAGAAGACCCGATGGAGGTGGCTCAGAGGATTCACTGAGATTCTGTCCCCAGTGAGTCAAGAACCTCCGAAACAAGTCAGCTTTATTCAGGATTGTCAGCGTGATCTCGTGCACCATCACCTCAGCAAAGGAGAACCATGTGCTCAGGCTTGAACATGCTCTCATTAAAGTAAAGGAAGGCCACGTGCTTAGTCACAAACTCAACCACGATCTCCATCAACTTCCATCCTTCTCTGGGTCAACCAATAGTATCCCAAGAAAGGGAGAAAGCAACAAATGGAGAACCCACAGGTGAAGCTTCCCTACTGCAGCTGCCTCTGGGCCTCATCCATCACACTCTGCTTTTGGAAACACCCATCAGGCTCCAGGGGTTGCCTTTGCACAGCGCTCAGAAAGAAAGCCCGGCTCCTTGTCAGGGTTTGCAGAACTGGGCAGGATCCCTTGTGCAGACACAGCAAGTGCCCACTCCCATCCCAGGGCCTTTGCATGCGGGACCCCTCTGCCTACGACACCATGCCCTGAAGGTCTCCATCTACCTCTCTAAAGGGCAGCTTTGCTTGCTCTCAGCAGCCCTCTAACCGGAGCACCTCACCCATTGTTCCACCCCTATGTCATCTGGTCACTTCCTGTCACCTGCTTTAAAAGGGACATGGCAAGAGGCCCACATCTGTTTTGTCACTTCTGCATTGCCAACACCTAGAACGGTGCCTAGCACACGGCAACTGCTCCATAAAACTATTGAGTGAAGGAATGAATAATGCTAACTCACTCCTCTTTGTTGTTCAACACGACACAGATGTTATTTCCAAATGGAATTGAAAAAAAAAAAAAACAAAAAGCCCTGGAAGCAGAGCCGGCTCTTGGGAACCATTTTTCCCACGTAAACACAGGATGGCTGCTCGGTGCCTACCATGCATGTGGTCTGTTTGGCTAAGGATGGGAAGAAGCAGACGAGAGTCAGTTTGCTTGACTGAAGGCCTGGAACATGGGGGAGCACTTGGGAGCCATAGGCATGGGAGCCTTTGATGAAAAGGCCTCGTAGGCCCAGAGCTTAGTGGAAGACACGGCCTTCCTCTTCAAGTTCCCTAGAGACCAGACTGGCCCGGATGGGATTCTCAGGGGACTGTGTGACCCAGGAATCTGGAGAGAGGAGATGCTGAACCTGGCTGCAGCAGGCCTGCCGTCAACCCAAAGCCAGCAGCGAGAACTCGGTGGAGCTGGGGAGGAATCTCACTGGGCCTCGCTCTGCCCATCTGTCCAACGGGGACCAGTGAACTGCTGGCCCATTATGTGGGACTTGAGGGCTGTGACAGCAAAATGAGCCCCATCCTTCCTGACCCCCAGGTTCTGGCCACAAGGATGGACAGGCTGGGGTTCTCTCTGGGGAGGCACCTGTCTCTCCGGACCTCAAGTTCATTGCTGTCCTTCTCTGAGGTGGGTCAGGCCACCCACCTGTAGCCTCCTCCCACCCACCTTCACCTTTGTGCCTACCAGGCTCCGCTCTCCAGAATGACTTTGTCTGTGGCCACCTGAAGGCTACCTGACTGGAAATGAAGGAGGCCAAGGACACAGAGCCCAGGACCTGCTGGGAGCAGAGGGTGGCTGGGTCACACTCCCTCCTGCAGAAAGATTCTCCTTTTTTCTCCACCTCCATCTCCCCCACTGCAGAACCCAGTGGCTTTTTAAGTCAAGCCAAGGCAGGCACTGAACCTGGAATTTTGTTTTGGGGGCAGAGACAGCAAGAGCCCAGGGGCAGGAAGTCAACTGCGTTGGGTGGCTCTGGATTCTAACTGTGTCCTGGGTGTTTTCCAGCTGTGGGACACTAGCCAAGGCACACAGCCTGTCCAGACTCCTATCTGAAGAACAGAGGTCCAGGACATGCTAGGAGCTGTGGGCTGTTGGAGTTATGGGCCAGCTTCCCTGGGGCAAAGTGCTGGGCACACCAAGTCCCCAAGTCTGTTGAGGCTCCAGCACTCCTAGGGTCACATACCACCAGGAGGGCGATGGCCACGTGGGAAAGGGTGACGCCCATTGCCTTGCCTTCTTCTTCGTTCCTCTCACCCTTCTGAGGCTGCCGCTGGCTGTCCAGTTTCCCAAGCCAGGCAAGAAGACGGGGCCTTAGCGACCCCTCTTGTCAGATCTGTGTAACAGCTGTTGGGTAGGAGGCACGTCCAGGACCGAGACTCCCACCAGGCTTTGGAGAGGGGTGGGAAAGGCGGCTCTTCCTCTGGAAAAATCTTCACCCTGATTTCCACATTCCCTCGGCACCCGTGGCTCACTGGTTCCTTCATCTCCCTCTTTAGCTACTCATCCACAGGAGTTACCAATGAGTATTCAACACACAAGCCAAGAACACCATCTGTCATGCTTTGGAACAGTGGCAGGTGTAGACCAGCAAAGTCTACAGGTCAGAGGGGGGCCAGGCCTAGGAATTCCAGGATGAGATTCATCCACCATCCACCCATCCACCCACCTACCCACCCACCCATCTGTCCATCTGTCTGCTCATCCGTCCGTCCGTCCATCCATGCATCCATCCACTTGTCTGTTTGTCCATCCATCCATCCATCCACCCACCCACCCATCTGCCCATCTGTCTGTCCATCCATCCATTCACCCACCCATCTGTCCGTCTGTCCATCCGTCTGTCCACCCATCCACCTGTCTGTCCATCCAACCACCCAGCCATCCATCCATCCATCTACCCACCTACCCACCCAATCACCACCCATCTGCCCTCTCCTTTATTTATTTCCTTGTTACAAATGCCAGCCAGCATCCTGCTACTGTAACAAATACCTAAGGCAATCAATCAGCTTTATAAACAAGGCCTTATTTTGGCTCATAGTTTAAGGACCATTGGGGTCCTCCTGCACATCATAGTGGGAGCACATGTCTCCCTCCATGACAACTTCAGAGATTCAGGCAGGAGATGAAGCCTCTAAAGGGCACCTGCTAACAGCCCACTCTGACACACAAGGCCCCGACTCTTCAACAGAAGCGCCCAGGAACAAGCCTTCAGGACATGAATGTTTAGGCACAATCCAGACCCAAACTACGGCAACCACTGCTCTCCTCTACAGGCCAGATGCCCTTCACTGTACGAATAACACTAAACAAAGCAATGATGCCCGTGACGGCACACAGCGGCAACTGCAGCTGATTCTCCTGAGGCAGGAGGATCACAAGCTTAGGTCCCACCTGGGAGACTTAATGAGACCCTCTGTCAAAATAAAATTTAAAAAGGGCTAAGGATAGCTGGCATGGTGGCTGGTGCCTGGAACCCCAGCCCTCTGAGAGAATGGGGAAGGGGGATGGAAAATTGGAGCCTAGCCGGGGCCTCTTGGCGAGCCCCTGACTCAGAAAAGGAGAGGGGACGCAGCTCAGTGGATTGACTCCTCGGCTCAGCAAACCAGAAGCACAACTAAGGAAAGCACCCACCCTGAGGAGTGAGCAGGCAGGTTCCTTGGAGGAGAGCAGGAGTCCACGGGGCTGGGAAAGGGCCTTCCAGGCAGAAGGAGCAGCAGGTGCAAAGGCCCGGGGTGGGGGCAGGGAGGTGGCAGCGTCACAGGAGGCTCAGTGATTGGGGCTGTGGACCTCTGTGGCATGACGCAGGAGGGGCAGAGAGCACAAGCCTGTGGCAAATTATCCTAAAGGACGACAGGTGTGAGCCCATGGGGTGGTGCACACCTATAATCCCAGCACTCTGGACGCTGAGACAGGAGGACCACTTCAAGTTCCATGGAATCCTGGCCACACAGCAAATTAAGGGCCAGCCTAAACTACATAGTGAGATCTTCTCAACACACACACACACACACATGTGCACATCTACCCCACCTTAAAGGGTAAAGATTCAGAAGTTCCACATCAGTGGCTACAAGGCTGAAATCGCTGACTGGCAAAGACATTGTGTTTGCCTGGGCGCTTTGTCTTGGTCTCTGTCCGAACGCACACAGGCAGAGTCTCCACACTCACTCAGGATTCCTCTTCACGCCTCAGCCTAGCACATCTGTCACTGCTGGGTCCCTGGAGGTAGTGACTCGACCACCTTTAAGGTGGAGAAACAAGAGTGCACTGTACGCAAAGCATGTGGGCAGATGTTCCATCGGCGACCTCATCTGCCATCAGGGACTCTTCTCCCTTTGTTGTCAGGTGCCTAGGCTGTGACCCCTTGCAGCTTCCTGGCGATGTTCCCCTTCCTAGCTGGGGTTCACCCACTTCAACCTGCTCTCGATATCTGGCCTGCCTGGAAACAAGCAGAAACGAGAGGCTCCTGTGCTTCCACTGGGTCCTCCTGCCCTGGTAGCTCTCAGCAGTTGGGAAACAGTAGGACCACCTGGGGACCTTTGTGTACACAGAGCCCAGGTCCCTGCTTCCTGCAGAGAACTTGGGTTCCCAGTGACGCTGATCCCCCTCGAGGTTGAGAACCTCAGCTCCAGAATGGGGTCGTCACTGAAGCATTTCTCCAGAGGTTTCAAAGAACTCATTTGAGGCAATAGCGAGCTCCTGCGCAGACGGCCCTGGAAGAGGAAAGGTGGATCTCATTACCCGCTTGGAACCCCCGTGTATTTAAAGAGGAAGTTGCGGCCCAAAGCCTAACATGCAAGTTTAGCGAGAAGAGCAGGTCTCCGGTCACCAGCTACCCGGGAGGCTTTGAGCACGCGGAAGGAACCTAGGCTGGAGCAAGGATGAGCAGTGACAGCGACCAGGGTGAGTGTTGGCCAGCGCTACCTGGGGCTCCTGAGGCCCCATGGGCTGTGGGCACCAAGGAATGTAGGGCACCCATGGGTCCCAAGCAACAGCCAAGTTTTGGGGACACGTGTACCTCCCTGGCCAGAACTCCTCAAGGGGTCATTGTTCAAAGATGGTGCAGGTGTAGAACATTCGAAGTCAGAGCTCCTAAGGGTCAGGGAGACGCTCCTCTGTTCTCCCTCATTTCTCTCTCTTCTCCCTCCTCTAAACAGATGCCAGAGCCATGAGCCCATTCTCAGGGCAGTATGACCAGCCGTGTACCCTGTGGGAAGATTCCGAAGTTGCTCTTAACCAAGGCCTGTCCTACCGTGGGGCCGACATCTGGGCATTTCACAACTCACACTACCAGGATTACAAGGCCTACCAAGGTGACAGATATCGTGGTGTCTCGAACATCTTGGTAAGGACCAGGGCACAGCCTTGAGAGCCCAGCCAGTCCCTGGATGTTTTGGGTTCTGTGCTGAGCACCCTATGTGTACATCGGGCGCTGTTGTCTTACTTGGTGAAGGTATGGCCACACATTTTAGGATGATGAATCCCAGAAAGATGGAGGAGAACTGGGGTCTGGGTCCTGAGCTGCCCCGCCATCTTCTCTCAAATCTCCCCTCTTCACTATTCAGACAGGAACTGTGGTTGCAGGGGGAGTGAACCTAAATGCAGGGAGCAGAGGACAGTGGTGAATATAGCTGCGAATCAGGAAAACAAAACAGGATTGGTGCTTCCCAGAGCTCTAGAGGGAGGCCCACTTCCGGTGGCCTGGGGAGGGGCCTTCAAATGCTACACCAGCCAGCCAATGGGGGGTGGCAGTGGCACGTGGTCCCCCAGGAAGGAGAGGAAGCATGTGTGGGGAAGCTCTGAGTGGAGAACGGCTTGGTGTGGTGGGAAAGACGGGCCCTGTGGCGAGCACATGCGTGGGGAGTGCTGAGGTGAAGGAGGCGGGAGTGGACAGGACGTGTTAAACACAGCCTGAGGGGCGCAGCCATCTGCCGGGTTCCCAGCCAAGGAGGGCCAGGGCAGCGCTGCAGACGGAGAGGGGAGCACGGCGCTAGCCCAGCCGTCCCTCTGTTGCCATTCAGTGACCACCTGCTTTCCTCAGGCTGGGTCACGCATTCCCACTGTGCCCCCGGGGGCAGCTGCCCCTCCAGAACCTTGGGGGTCCCTATGGGTAAGAGCAGAGGTGGTTACCAAGGAAGCCCTGGGTGGGCAAGGGTGGAGGCTCTGGGTCAGGCACGTGGAGGGGTGCCCCTCACCTGAGGTCTATGGCTGGTATAACATTTATCTCTTTAATCTGGATTTGCATAGAACCCTTTATCAGGAGTTAACTAGCATAAAGTGTTTAGAATCTGCGGGATATAGGAAATGGAGCATAGTGCAACTATTAGATTTTAAAGGGAAAATTTTACAACCTTTAAGATTCTGGGCAGTGGAATAAGTGCTTGCCTGGCAAGCCCAAGGTCTCAAGTTCAATCCCTGGTACCACCAAAAAAAAAAAAAAAAAAAATTCTGGGCTCTTGGAAACATGGATTGAATTGTCCCACGAGACAGCGAGACCTGATCTAATCTGAGGTGCACACTCATTGGAATCTCTGTGGCGGCCTCTAAGGGGTGATGTAAGAAACAGGCTCAAGTTGCTTTCCCTCCAGGGCTTGCCCAACCTTGGCATCAGCGAGAACAGGCTGTGCAGTGATCTGATGGCTGCCAGGGTAAGTCCTGCCCTGGGCTCTGCTGGGACCACTCCAGGGACTGCACTCCAGCGGGCTCCTCTGTGTGGGTTAGGTAGGAGAACACGGGAGTTAGGGGACAAGAATGGAAAACTAGCAGCTAGGATAGCACGGGCCACCTCCTGCCCTTGCTGAATGAGTCCACAGGTGTTCTCTGGAAGGAAACCAGCATGTGGCTTGCTAAGTGGGCATCCGTGGGGAGGTCGTGGACTGTTCCTGGTGAGGAGTCACGACAGGAGAGCGATTTCCACTCACCAGGGAAGAGGCAGAGCGCATGCCGCTCCCCTCCTGGGCTGCCATACAAGTACAGGGCGCATAGCATACAGGAGGGGGATGGACCTCTCAGGTCTGGCTGTTCTCATGCTTGGTTTGTCCACAGTTGAGTCAGAGTGATGCGGACCCCTCTGAGGAGACCCAGCTGCAGGCTTCTGACCCGAGTGGACATCCTATGTAAGTGACCTCCAGGCCGCAGCAAGGGAAGGATTCAATGGACCCTGTTTCTGGCTGACTGCCTCCCGGTCCCTTTGGGTAACAACTCTCAGCAAATGAGAGCAAAGCCTGGTCAGGCAGCAGCCTGGTCTGGTACAACAAGCATTGGCCTATAATGCTAGAGCCTGGGTTCTTGCCCCAACTCTCAGTTACTGTCTATGTGATGTGAATGGTTGATATCCTTATTTTATAACCATATAGAAAGAAGTTGGGCTGGGAGAACACAGAGTTCCTTTCAGAGTAGACATTTGTCCCTTTGCAAAAGGCCAAAATATGGACCGGACCTTCAGTGAAGAGGAAAAACGGGGAACCAAAAAGGTCTCTGGGTCTGTCCACAGCCTGGAGGACGCGGTGGCCCAATTCTTGATGCATCGTTGCACAGGTTCTTTTTACCTGACTTCAAGCCATGTGAGTCGTCTGATGGAGGGATGACCGGAGCAACCCCTGCCCTCTCCAGGGAAGGGTGGGAGAAAGCAAGCAAGGCAGAGTTAAGGCCAATGGGACCTAGGTGCAGAAGCTCCTGGTGTCCCTCTTTCCTCGGGAGGGAGTCGGTGCAGCCTCGTGCTTTCGTGAGGGCCCTGGTGGTTGACCTTCCTCCATTGTGTTGTCCCCAGGTGGTTGTTGTAAATAGCTGCTCTGCTGTCTTCCATATGCTGGCCATGGTTCTGTGTGACCCGGGGGGTAAGCGGGACACCCGGGCACTGGGCCTGGGGGAAGCATCTTCTCTCAAGGGCTGTCTCCACAGCACTGGTGTCTCTCCTGATTAGAATTTCTTCCTAGTGTTGAGCAGAAGTTGGGATTCCTCCCTTAAAATAGGGGACACACATGACCATTCTTCAACGGTGACAATGAGGGAACAAAATTATTCTGTTCCTAGCTGGGCTCTTGGGCCGCGCTGCCCTGTGTTGTGCTCTGGCAACCCACTTAGAAATGACAGATTATCTAGCATCCCCCTCATCCTCAAAAGGCTAACTAGCTCTGGACCAGATAAGTTCAGAGATCTGTTCTCAGGTCCAGAATACAGGAGCCTTCTTGGCATGAACCTTGGCCTCCAGTATTCGGCCTGGAGCCTGGCACACTTTCCCAAGGCCCAGCACCCTGCCTGCTACCTGGCCTCCCTTGCCCTGGGCCCAGGATCCTGAGCTGTCCATAGCAAGCCTTTCCTCTTCTTCCTCAGTATACATCTTCAGGGCAAGTTCATTTCGTTACCCAAATAATGTCTGCAAGACAACTTTCATGGAGCCTGAGCATAGGAGCTTCAATCCCGAGATGAGAGACTGCTCGAGTGACCTCCTCTGCTGGTGGCTTTGCTGCTCCTCTGGCAGTGGGGAGGCTGGTGTTCTGAGGGAATGTGGACTGATGGTTTCTTCTCCCTGTGCTTTCAGATTGCTTCCTGGTGCCCACACCCATTTTCACTGGCTTCATCTTTGGCACCAAGATGGGCAGCGGTGTCGAGCTGATTCCCGTCCACCTGGAGAGTGAGGTCAGAAGGGGGCCCGTCCCTGCTCAGCCCACCCAGGCACTGCACTATTGTGGGGGGCACAGGGGACATACTGTCCCCTGTACGTGAGGTGATAGAAGAAGGGCAGAGAAATTAGAGTGAAGAAGCCATGCGTGTCCAGCACCTGAGTGTGAAGGCCAATCATGGCCTGGGTTTTACAGTGAGGCATCAGGGCTGAGTAGCCTTTTGCAGGGCAGCTCTCAGAAAAGCCTCTCTTCCAGATCACTGATGTAGACATCCCGCCTTTCCAACTCACTGTGGGCAAGCTGGAGAAAGCCCTGTTTGCAGCTAAGACCCAAGTAAGGAGGGACTCCTATTTCCAGGGGGGCCTGAGAGGGTTTGAGTACTGTGAGTCTGGTAGACCTGCTCACCCCACTTGATGGGCTGGCTTTAGGCACAAGAGACAGTGAGTGTGTCCTGGGACACAGCTCCCTAGGAGCATGGCTCCTGGGTGTGACGGCTTCCAGAGCACCTTCATGCCCCTACCGAGGCAGGATGGCACTGGCTTGCTGTGGCCTCATTTTTTGTCCTGTACTCGAATCTGACCTATGAGGGGTTCTTGGTTGACCTTGGGGAAGATGCAGAGGACCTGTGCTCACTCTTGTGTTTGGGTTCTTCTTAGAGGAAGAAGGTCAAAGGCTTCTTGCTACCCAACTATCAGAATGCTACAGGTGATGTCTGCTTGCAGGAATCCCTGAAAGAGTACCTGGAATTTGCCAAAAGGTAAAAGGCTCTGTTCCTTCAGACCTCATGACATCCCCCTTGCTCATAGTCATGAAATCGGGGGCAGAGGACATTTACCCTCCGTCTCCCTGCCATGCTCTCTGCTTTGTGGAGTTGTGCACAGCTGAATGAAACGAAAATGAAGAAGCCCGCAAATGCACACCGTTGCCAGCACGCTGCCTTGCCTCTCCTAGTACTTCTCTTGCTTAGACACAGGTGTAGCAGTCACGGCAGGCTTTGTTGCTTTTCTTTGTATACCACAGAAGCACCTTCCCCAGCATCTGTTTCCCCAACTACTTCACTGAGGAGCCAGAGAAGTCAGAAGCTCAGTCCCCGTGGGAGGAAGAGGTGCCCAGTGGAGCTCTCTCAGGAAGCTAAGGCGGAGCGTTGTACTAGGGTTGTTGTTCATCTCCAGAGAGCAAAACTTGGCCTAGCAGGGGAGGCGACATGTTCCCTAGTGAAAAGACACTTACTCAAACACAAGGCCAAACCTAGAGCAACTCGTGGTGCAGAGCAGGGTCCCGAGAGCCTTAGAGGTCGTGGGGGAGAATTCGGCAGGGCTGAGTTCCAATGCCACCTCTCGTGCCTGCCCGTTCAGGGAGGTAGCTTCATACCTCACAGCGTTATTTTGGTTTTTGTCTGTGAGAATTGGGTGAAAGCAAGGTCTCACAGGGTTATGAGAACACACGAGAAGCGGCGCACTTGGTGTCGCCGACTCGGTGCCGCTGCTTGCTTCAGACGCTGGGTGGGAGCTTCTAGCTGCGTGAGATGAACACTCCAGGGTGATCCGCCTCTTCCACTGGTCTCTGCTCGGTGGCTGAACGTGTAGTAATGCGCTCCTGTGTGTCGTTCTGATCCTTCCTACTCTGTCTCAGTGTCTCTTCTGAGGTATGGACTTCCGCCTCCCTTGGAAGCTGGGTGGGCTGCTGGGTCACAGGAGAATCTGTTCTGTATCCAGAGAAGAACAGCAAAGAAATGAGATAAATCTGCAGAGGGAAACTCGATCTTTTTCTCCTTTCATGCAACTACAGAAACGACCTGCATGTGGTCATAGACGAAATTTACATGCTGTCTGTGTTTGCCGATTCTGCCCGGTACAAAAGTGTTCTGAACTTGGAAAGGTGAGTTGGTTTCAGCTTGGAAAGGGGAGTAGGCATCAGAGGGCCCTGCTTCACAGACGGGGTATGTGGAGCTGTACCCTAAGTGGCTGTGGGTCAGGAAGGGACCGCAGAGCCAGCTGGGATCCTGAAGGTGAGCAGAGAGTGTCTTCCAGTCTGAACGCCATCCTGCATTTAAGCTAGTGTGATGGCCAGTTAGCAAGTACACTGCCAGAGGCCAAGATCCAGTCCCACTGCAGTGCTCTTAGAAAGCAGAACTCAGGAAAGAACAGGGCGGCCCTATCTTTCCACCTTTGTTCTTTTTTTCTACTACGACAGGAGCAAACTCGGGGTGTGCTACTATCAAGCTACATCTCCAGACTTTTAGAAATGACTTACGTGTGTTTTGTTTTAAAGAGAAACTTTGGGAATGGATCTCACTGAATTCCCCAGGCTGCCCTGAAATTGGCATTGATCCTTAGCCTCTGGACTAGCTGAGTTACAGTGCCATAAGACTACAGAGCTTTGTGAAGGATAGGAGCCAGGCGTGGTGGCGCACACCTGTAATCCCAGCACTTGGCAGGCTGAGGCAGGAGGGTCACTGTGTGTTCGAGACCAGCCTGGGCTACAAAAGTTGAGTTCAAGGCCAGCCTGAACTGCATAGTGAGACCCTGTCTCAAAAAAAAAAGAAGGATAGGATTTGTGTCTGGGGATAAGATTCCAACAAAAGAAGGAAAGGTGTGCCTGGCAGAAGGAAGAGTTTCGCCAAATGTGGGGCAGTAGAACTGGGCAAGCTCATTCTAGACAGGGTGGATGGCCCACATCGGAGCATCAAGCTGGCAGAGACATGGCTTTCGTACTTTATTTATTTTTATTTTTATTTTTATTTTTTTGAGACAAGGTCTCACTATGCAGCTCAGGCTGGCCTTGAGCTCACTTTTGTGGCCCAGGCTGGTCTTGAACTCTCACCAATCCCCCTGCCTCAGCCTCCCAAGTGCTGGGATTACAGGCATACGCCACCACATCTGGCTGTGGCTTTGGGCTGGGTGCAGGACAGCTGAGGTCAGGATCAGGTCCTGGATTTCACTCTGTAGGCCCTTGGGAGCTGGTCCATCTACTTCTTCAGGGTGACTTTTGAGGAGATTCTTGGACGTGGGCCCCCTTGCCTAGGACACCCTCAAGACTACATTGCCCCTTGCCACTCACTGACCCTCAAGTTTCCATCCATCAGTTACTTCTCTGAATTTGGATTTTTCCATTTCTTCTCCAGCTTTCCTGACCCTCAAAAGACCCACGTGATCTGGAGCATCAGCAAGGTAGTCCCCAGATGCCAGCTCTTGGGTCTGGGAGGAAGAGGGCCCCGGAAGTCTGAAGGCAAAGGAGTCTGATGTTTGTCCTTCTACCTCTCTACCTCTAGGATTTTGGCTTGGACTTTGGTGCTCTGTATACCCCCAATGAAGCTGTAGCCTTTGCTGTGAGCTCCTTTAGCTACCTGCACAGCATCTCCAGCATCAACCAGCATCTCCTGTGCCGCTTGCTCCAGGACAGAGGTACTTACTGCACTTAGGGTAGCGCCATGGCCATGGAAAATGCTTGGGTGACTTGAGCCCAGATGTGGCCTCAATATGCTGAGATACTCTGGGACTGTCAGACGTAGCCATGGGAGCATGGCTGGATATAGCTCAAAGTGTAGTAAGCATGGGCAGAAGACTGAGGTGCCACCGAAACACAGGATGGGCCTTGGTTCTTTTACATAATACTGTCTTCAAATTAGTTGTTTAGATTCCCAGATATAAGCATGCAAGATTGGGGAAAAAGCATTATCAGCTCCTTTCAGTAGACCAGCAGAAATCTGTAGCACAATTATCCAAGCTATCTTGTGTGTGTAGATGAATGAATCCTTCCCCCTTCTTTCTTGTGTCCTATTCCTGATCCCTGTTTTGAGCTTTCCTTCTTGACGTCCAACAACTTTTGGTTTGCCTGGAACAGGGGTGGTCAGTTGTCCTCTGAGACTTGCAGGCAAGCACTTCCATGAAACCCTCTTCGCCTCAGGCACAGAACACAAAGAAACATCCCAACTGTTTTACACAGCTTGGTCTCATTTTTGAAGGTGGTCAAAGGAGGACTGCCCCTTGGGCAAGAAGGCATGGGAAGGTCTATGGTACCCAGGGTAATCATCCCCTATGGTTCTCAAATGAATACTGGCCTCAGAGATTTTTCTTTCATGCCACGGCGCAAGCTTAGGAAATATCCATTTTTTAACTTCCTATAGTAAAACTGATCGTAGGATAAAAGTCTCTCTTTTTTTTTGGTCTTTTTGAGACAGGGTCTCACTATGCAGTTCAGGCTGGCCTTGAGCTCACTTTTGTAGCCCAGGCTGGTCTTGAACTCGCACTGATCCCGAGTGCTGGAATTACAGGCGTGCGCCACCACGCCCGGCTAGGATAAAGGTCTTAAATTAAGAGCTAGCATAAGTGAAATAAACTATTGTCCTTAGATTAGCAAGTATAGAAAGTTTATTTTCAGTTCTGGGAAGGCAAAGAGGTAGCTAAGGCAAATCCAACTGGGTACACCCCTACAGCGTGTTGGCCTCTTTGATATTGAATAGAATCTGGGCCCCAGTCCCCTTGAACACTGATTCTCAACTTTGGGAATACCTGGGATTTATTTTGATCTTAAATATGATTGTGGGCTCCATCCCCAAAATTCTGATTAACACGATCTAAGTTGTAACCTGGGTATCACAGCTTCGAAGAGCTACCAAAGTGCCTCTTCTAGGTTTGCAGTAGCTGCCTAGGCTTATTCTCAGCCCGGCTAGGTTCTTCTAAGCTCATTTTGTGAGGCCCAAAGGGATTATGTAAGGGAAGATCTGAATACCTGCTAATGTACCCAGGCGACAGTAGCAATAGTAGCATCAGTCTCTTCTATGGAATATACTGCCTCAGAGGTTGAAGTTGAAAGATACATTCCCCCTGGACCACTGAAAAGCCCCATTTTCTCCTGAGCTATAGATAAGATGTGGGTGTGTTGGACGTGGATGCGACAGCTCCCAGGCAAGACAGACTTAGAAGTGGACAGGAGCTGACCCAAGCTCAGTCAGGAAGACTGGGGAGCAGGCCTCTGGCAAGTCTCTCACAGATCTGTGACCATTCTCTGTTCCACTTGTCCAGACTGCATTGACCATGTGTACCTGCCCACCGTTCACTCCAAGTTCACGAAAGCTCATGAGTATGTCACCCAGAAGCTGCAGGAACTGGAGGAGGACTACAACTTTACTAGCTACTTTCATGGTCACAGCTGTGGCCTTTACATCTGGATCAACTTGAAAAACGTGAGGCTGCAATTGGGAAACATTGGACTATGTATACAGCTACTCCCTCCTAGTTCAAAGAGAAGAAAACTTCTTCCTCTTCTTCTTCTTTTTCCTCTTCCTCTTTTTTTTAAAAAGAATTTTTTATTTTATTTATTGATTTTTTTCTTGTTTCAGAACCTTTGTTTGTTTATTCACTCATTTTTATGGCCGGCTCAGCCCGCCCCGAGGGCAGGGCTGGTGCAGCATGTGGTGCCGGGGATCGAACCTCGGTCCCTGAAGCCGCCCAAGCTTCCCCAAGCAGGTGCTTTAGACCACTGAGCCATCCCGCCAGGCCCCTTCCTCTTCTTTTGATTAGAAAATTTATCACGTCTACACCCTGTGTTCTGTATAACTTTTATGAGGACAACAGTACGCAGTGTCAATTATTGCAAGTGTGCTACTAACATGTTTTGAAACTCTCATTATTATCTCTTATTAAAAGTAATTAAAAAACTATTGAAAGGTTAAAAAAAAGTGTGAAGTCTAGGAATGCGGACAGGTGCTCCCAGCTGAGCCGTGAGGGAGGCGTGGGCTCAGCTCTGTTCCTCTGCCTTCCCTAGTTACTGGAACCGTGTACATTTGAAGAAGAGCTGATGCTGTACTACCGCTTCCTGGGCTATGGGCTGATCTTATCCCGAGGCCAGTCCTACCTGCTTAAGGAGCCTGGCTGGTTTCGCCTCTCCTTTCCAGAAAATAAGAAGAAACTAAAGGAAGGTAAGTGGGGCTGGCCTTGCAGTCCTAACATCCCATAAAGATGCCTCATCAACTCTCTTACAGGCTAATCTCTAAATTTGTTTCTTTTATTACAATATTTTGCACTTAGCTTTATGTTTTTCCTCCAGCTTCAACCTTTTAAGCATGTTTCCATTTAATAGTGTTCTTTTTGTAAACAGGAAGTAATCTCCACCTCCATCATGTACCCATTCATTTTATCCTCTGGGTATCTGTTTTGTGCCTGTCATTGACAAAAGCATCGGGTCTAGGAGTGAATGGGAAGAAGTGGGTCTTCCTCTCCTGACGCTGGCCTTCAAGCAGGGAAGCCAACCACGTGACATACACTTCATGATCTCTGGAAGTTACAGAGAACGTGACTTCTAAAGTATTTATCACATCCTGTGACATGCCACAAAGTGTAGTACTTAATGGGGCTACAAAAGCGAGTCATTCAGTCTCACAGAGGTTGGACTCGCACAACTGTCTGTGGGTTTAACCAGAAAACATGAGCGAAGAAGCAGCAGAGCCAGGTGTGGCAATTGACAGGAGAGCTGGAGTTGCCTGGCAGGCTGAGGATAGGAGGGCAGTTACAGGCAGGCTGAAGTTCAGCATCCCTGAACGCGAGACTGGTTGTCTAGGGTGAACTGGCTGGGTCTGGCTCCGCTTGCAAACCCGTTAAGTTCTTGTTTCTCTTTCTCCATTTGGACCCTGTAGCCATGCAGCGGTTTGGTCGGGCCATAGCACAGCAGAAGCAATACTTGATGGAGAAGGCAGTGCAAGACACCCCAGGTAGATCACACGGACTCCTCTGGGAATGATGGCAACTCGTGTGGTCGTCAGCCTCAGCATCTGTCGCCTTCGGAAGCTTCGCATCCTTTCAATCTTATCAGCCATGGCATTGATAATGCTTTTATTGGGGTTTGGGTGGAGAGCACTGAGGCATGTGAAGGAATGTGGGAGCTCTCGGGGTCTTTTAAAAATGGTTTTATATTTTTTATTCATTGTCTAATAAATTCTATATTCTCTTAAATTTCAGGCCTCTTTTCATTGTTCATAATCACTTTTGGGAGCAGGACAGTTTCTCATGCTTTATAAAGTTTAGAAACAGATCTCTTGCGAAGGACCTACACACAGCAGGCCGATGCAGAAGTGACCGCTCCCTGATGGGGCACTTTCTGACCATGGGGTGCAGCATAGCATCTCTGCACCTCCCTAGAGCCCATCTACCCTTCTCATGAATGCTTAGAAACCAGCATGGGGTACAGTTGAGTGTATTCCTTTTTGCAAATACAGGACAGTCTTTGAGTCTTACCTTCTCAAGAGGATTTTAAAACAAATCTTTGAAGAGAAGCCTGTTTAGGCTTCTCTAATAATATACCAGAACCTGATGTTTACCATTCATAATTCTGGAGACTAGAGAGCAGGATCAAAACTTGGGAGGACTTGTTGCCTGGTGAGGCCCTGTATTGTCACTGTGACTTCAGAGGCAGGAGGGATGAGGAGTATCGAGTATCCTTTCTTTACGACATCTACGAAAGGACCCACATCCTGCTGTTATTCTCTAGGTGGGAGGGTTTCTAGCCCAAGTTTCTGGAGGACATATGCTTCATGACTCTCATAGCTGCCATCTTTCCGTCTCTATTGTATGTAGCAATTAAAATCACACTCCTATTCTGAGTTTTTCCACATAGCCCCTTCCCATGTGAACTCTACGACTCTGTACCCAGCAGAACTGTGAATACCACTATTGTATAGGAAGAGGTGGTGAACCCGTGGCCTGTGTTCTGCAGTGGGCACTGTGCGACGCTGTTGTCACGTAAGCCAAGCCAAAGTTGTTTTTTCTTTGTTTTGTTTCCCAAAAACTGCACTTAGAAAGTTCTATAACATTTGCACACAATCCTACAAGCCATCCGGATCTACAAGGCGTTTTCTAGCAGTGTAGCTGCAGCTCAGGTCCACAAGGTGGCGTCAATCCCATGTTTTCTTCTCCAGATAAATCTGATTTGAACCTGATCTCTGCTGCTGGAAGAGGATAAATTTTGAGAATTTGGAAATGGAGCTCTTAGAATCCAAGAAAGCTCTGTTAAAATACGGTGCCCTGGGTGCAATGTTTGGAGATAAAATGACTATGGTGAGAAGGGGTGACGAGGGACAGCACATCTGGGAGATCTGAAAACTTTGACTATCAAATTCTCGGCCCAATAATTTCAAGTCAGTGAAAGCACATGGGACTGGGTTTTTGCTCTGATCTTCTGCTTGAGAGCAGCTGATCTATGCTTTTGTATCAGATTATGTGAGTTATGTAATCTGTATCTAATCTGATAGAAGCAGACTAGCCTGTGACCTGCGTGCTGCGTGTGCCACTTTATAATGAAGTAGCCGAAGCCTGAGGAGTCATCAGCTGGGCACAGCAGCGAAGGGCCTGTGACCTGCGCAGAGCTGTGTCAAGTGCAAACTTTTACCTTTTGAGAAAGAGCTGTTAGCATTACTGAAAGCTCTATGTATTGTCTATACTTTCTCCTAGCCTTGCGCTTTCAATTTTATGTTCTGAATAACAGAAGTTTTATGAAGAATGTGTGCATTGATTTCTACAGTGAATGCACCAGTGAACTCTCCCACCAGTAGTAGAGAAGGGTCCAGCATTTGAGACGAGGACCAGGAGGGTCTCCCTACAAGAAGATCTGTCCTCAATAATGAGATAAGAATCCTCCAATGCCTTGCATTATAAATAGAAAACCAGAACAGGGAGGGATGAGCTCCATTGCTTGAGCTGTGCACTCCATCTTCTTTCCTGGGATGGTGAGGCTCCTTGCTCCAGGCCCTGGTGACTCTGGCATTTACTCAGCACCCTGCCCCCACCCTCCAGCCCATTCTCAGCGCTTGGTCCCTGACCTGAGAGCTACACCGTCAGCTCCCCTGCCTGCTCAGGCCTTTGAATTGAGGCTGAATTTCCTCCAGTTTCCTGCACAACACACCACAGGACTTCTTGGCCTCCACCACCGCACAGGAAAATTCCTAGTGTAAGCCATATTGGCTTTGTTTCTCTGAAGAACCAAAACGCAACCCTGAGCCACCTCACTGTTATATATTGCTTACGTCAGGAGCCCGAAGGACCTGGGATTGCACTGTCAAATGAATGCATTTCATGAACACTCACAGAAGCCATGAGGTCCCCAGTCAGAGACAAAGGACAGCCTACTACTCCCAGCAGCAGTAGGTTTGAGAGGCCAGTTTGCACAAGCTGCCTAAGCTCTAGCTCCTAATGAGAAGGACAGAGTAACGCGAGCACACAGTGGGGTGCACTGCTGTACAGGAAACCCCAGCTTAAGGCACCTGATTTCTACACTTACAGGCAGTGAGCCTGACTGAATGGCTGCCCAAAAGGACACATGATTTCCATTATACTACATAGGAAGCAAACCTACCATTTCCTCTAAGGGGAGCCTGCTGCTGTCCCTACATCCTTAAAAAGGTAGCTTGCGCCAAAGGCAGTGGATGACTGCGTGCAGCTCAAGCCGACAGAAGCTTGCAGACCGACGAAGGACCATCACCAGAGATGTTCTCTGTGTTTGCTGTGTTCACTTCTCAGGCCTACTAAGGGAGAATTTTCTTAAATTTTCAATGTACTTGCAGTCACATTATGTGGGAATGAAGAGTGTCTGTCTGTCTGTCTGTCTGTCTCTGAGACAGGGCCTCTCTGTGTACTTTGAGCAGGCCTTGAGCTCAGTATGTTGTCCCTGCAGACCTCAAACTCACAGGAATCCTCCTGCCTTAGGCTCCTGGATACTGTGAGAGCAAGCATATGTTGCCATGCCGGGCTTCCTGCTTTTAAACAGCAATACCTTTTGACTTTTCAAGTAGCACCGCCTGGGACCTCCAGAACAATGTTAGCTAAAAGTGGTGAGAGAGGACATTCTCCTATTGCTCTCAGTCTTGGGTAGCTTGAGCTCCGTCTTTCCCACTGGCAATAGTGTCGCTGTAGAGGGGGTGTGCTGATGTGTGCCCTTAATCCTAGCACTAGGAAGGCTGATTCAGGATAATCACTCTAAATTCAAAGCCAGCCTAAACTGAATAGCAAAGACCCTATGTTAAAAAAAAAAAAAAATTACCATGCGTATTTCCATACTGCATTTTCTCTGACCAAAGGGTTTCCTAGTTTAATGGGAATTTTACTAAGCTTAGGTATTAAATTTAATTGGATGCTTTTTCCAGAGACAGAACTTTTCTCTTTTAATTATTGAGGTAATAATTTCCTTATGTGGTCAGCAAGTGATCTGTCCTCGAGCTGCACCGCTAGCATTGCTTGTCTGGAATGTTTACCCGATGATATCCATGGTGAGGCCAGCCTGCAACTGCGGCACTCTAGGTGGATGAAGTAGGAGCACTGTAAGTTGGAGGGGACCCTGGGATACATACCCTGTCCCCCCAAAAAAACAAAGTTTAACTTCACATTCCTGCAGTGAATTTGGTCACAGCCCATTAACCTTTTTTGTTTGTTTCATTCTTTTTCTTTAAAATAGAGTCTCACAATGTAGTTCAGGCTGGCCTTGAAATTGTGAAAATTTTCATGCCTCAGCTTCCTGAGTGCTAAAATTACAGACACAGAACATTAGCCTGGCTTCGCATTTAGTTTAGTTTAGTTTAGTTTAATTTAGTTTAGTTTAGTGTGTGTGTGTGTGTGTGTGTGTGTGCAGGGTTTCACTCCACAGTTCAGACTTGTAGTTATCCTCCTGATTTCTGCCTCTCTAGTGCTGGGACAGTAGGCATATGATACCATGTCCAGACTTCATCACCAGCTCAGCACACCTGGGGGCAGGGCCACGGTGACATGTAGTGTTAGGAGCAAACCTGTGCTTATCTCAGCAAGCACTTTGTGCGCTGAGGTACATCACTGGCCCTCAGCCTGGCTTGATTTTTTAATAAAGATCCCTAGTGTGATAGTGAATATTAGACCTATGGTTCTGCTGTCTGTCTCTCCCCTTGTGCAATACTGCTTTGTCCAAAACCTTGCTCCACACAGCTGCCACACTTGGATCATTCCTCTCTGTTCATGATGAAGTTCTATAAAACATACAAGAGCAGGCTGGAGAGAGCTTCCAAGAGAGTGAAGAAGGAGTCATTCCCTTTAACTGCAGAGGTCCAGCATCCACAAAGGGGTGCAGAGACCCATTGATCTCACTGTGATCAGTTCTACCCAGGAAGATCCAGCAGCAGGAATGAGAAAGACAGACAATAAGACAAAAGCTGGGCTAGGCGGTTGCTGATCTGCCTGATAGACAAGACCAACAGAACCACAGGACACAAGATTGCCTATGGGCTCATAGCTGACCTTAACTAGACAGGATGTTTATCTCAGGACTGAGACAGCTTGTTTGGTTTGGGCACTGAGACCTAGTCCCACCTACACACATTTAATCAATTTCCTAGCTTCCTTGACTCCCAACAGAGGGTCTCAAGGTCGAGAGAGGATGGAAGGAAAAGAAAGCTGGAGTGAGGAGGTGTGGATGGTGATCCAGCAAATGGGTTTATCCATCAAGCTTATTATGTACAGGAAGTCTTGATCCTGTGCCCTGGTTAACTCTAAGCCTTTCTTATTTTCCTGTGGCAGAAGAAATGGCCAAGGCCAAGATGACAATCAGAAGATCACACATTCTGGAACCCTGAGCCTGCAGTTGGGGCCTTTGTCCTAACTGTGCATCAAAGAAGCTGTGTCCGTTGCCACATTCTACTTCCTTATCAGATCGTCCCTCCTGGAGCCTAACCTCCAACACGCAGCCCCACAGGACAGAAGCTCCTGCACCGGGAGCCCTGCATCCCTCCCCTGTGCATTTCTTCCCAGGCTGCCCATTTTTGTCCTTCCACACATCCTTTATAAGAAGGCAGGAAACCCCTGTCCTGATCGGTGACCCAATCTATGAAATAAACAGCCTACACACAGGAGCCTGGGACCCCACTGCCTTTCTCAGAACTTGCAGAGGACCTGACTCAGCCCTGGTGTCAGAATGGGACCGGCTTTGAGTGCTGAGTTATCATCCCATGGGCTCAGAGCCTCTCTGTATGCCAAAGGTAGGAAACCAGCTGGTGTCCTGCAGAACAGCTTTCTGGTGGGGAGAAATTGCCTCCCCTTTCTGGAGTCCCAGAGTGACCTGTGCTATGAGACTACTAAGTAACACCCAAGTCTGCTTTTCCTCTCCATCTCAGGTGCCTGGTAAGACCCTGAAGCCAAACTGTATCTTGTTCCTTGATGGAGTTAAAGCTTGGTTTGTCCTTACTAGAAGGCCTCCAGGAGCCCCCAGGGAGCAGCGCACTGTCCTGATCTCTGTTTATTTTCAGTGACTCCTGGTCTCTCTCCTACTTGAATGGGCAGCCTTTCTGTCGACCCCAAGCACCAGCCACGTGGCCCTCGCTGCAGTACGGCTATGTCCTGCACTGGCTCTTCCTTCAAGGCTCCTGTCAGCCGGACCCTCCTGCTTGGAGCCCTCTGCCTCCAGCTTGCTGATGAGGACGCAGCCTTCAGAATGTGAGCACCAATTCCCGAGAGTCCCCCGCAGCAGCGCCCCCACGCGGTGAGTGTTGGGTTTCCAAGGTAGATAAATGCCAGCATCTGCCGAGCGTGGTTAACATCTTCTGTCCGCCTGCATGACACCCACTGAGGGACCTGGAGTTAGCCACTAGACCACCTTTAAGGTGAAGAAACCAGTGAGCGTTTACACAAAGGAAGGGTGGGGACAGATGTTCCGTCAGAGAGTCAGGGATTCTTTTCTCTTCCTTGTGAGGGCCCCAGGCTCTAACACTTTGTGGCTTACTTGCCAATTTCCCCTTCCTAGCCCAGGTTCACCCACTTCAGCCTGCTCGCGATATCCAGCATCCCTAGAAACAAGCAGAAATACGAGGCACCTGTGCCTCACTGGGTTATCCTGCCCAGCGGTTCTCAGCAGTTGGGAAGTAGGAGGATCACCTGGGGCCCTTTGGGCTCACACAGGCCAGGCCCTTGCTTCCTGGAGAGCACCTGGGTTCCAGGTGATGCTGATCCCCTTCAAGGTTAAGAACCTCAGCTCCAGAACGTGGTTCTCCCTAAGCCATTTCTACAAAGGGTGGAGAGAACTCATTTTAGGTATAAGGAGCTCCAGGGCAGATTCACCCTGGAAGACAAATGGTAGATCTAATTACACTCTGACAACCAATTTGGGTTTAAAAGTGGGTGCTGCTGCCCAAAGCATAATACTGAAGCTTAGAGAGAAGAGAAGAGCAGGTCTCTTTGTGCCAGCGACTGAGAAGGCTTTGACCACATGGAAGTTTAAGCTGGAGCAGAGATGAGTAGCGACAGCAACCAGGGTGAGTGTGGGCCAAACACTACCTGGGGCTCTTGATGTTCCATGAGATGTGGGCACCAAGAACTTAGGGAACTTGTAAGTCCCAAGAGAAAGCCAAGCTTTGATGACATATGTATCTTATCTTCCCAGGAAGGGCTGTAAAATGAGCATTGTTCAAAGAGGGTGGGCTGGAGGGGTAGAAGATTTGAGCTTAGAGTCCTGAGAATCAGGGAGAAGTTCCTTTGTTCTGGTTCATTTCTCTCCCTTCCTCCTCCCCCATACAGATATCAGTGACACGAGCCTGGGCCCATCACCTAGGCAGCATGCCTGGCCTCATAACCAGGAGAGTGATTCTGAAGCTTCAGTTCTTAGCCATAGCCTGTCCAACTGTGGGGTTGTCATCTCTGCATTTTATAGCTCGCACTTCCAGGACTATGAGGCCTATCAAAGCAACGAATATGGCCAAGACTCCAACACCTCAGTGAGTACTGAGCCCAGCCTTGAGAGCCCAACCATTCCCTGAGACATCTGCAGTTCTGTGCAGAGTACACTGCACAGACATTCAGTGGGTTCTGTCATACTCAGTGAGGTTATGGTCAAGAAATAAGTAATGTTGGTTGAATGTGTTAATGTTTAATTGTTTGATCAATCTTATATACCTATATCTATTAGTCTAAGCTGATCTGATGACGTAAATATGTAATATAATTGTTAAATTTAAACAATAAAAATATTAAATCAAAAAAAAAAAGAAAAGAAATAAGATGGAGTGGCCCCAGATAGGTAGGGAAATGCGGCCCAGGTCCCAAGGACCCACCGTGTTCTCTCAAGTCTCCCTTCTTCATGTCCAAGGGACAAGAACTCTAGGTACTTAGAGGGTACAGTGTATTACTCGCAGGGCACAGAGGATATTGAGGAATGTAGCTGTCCGTCAGGAAACCAGCAGGAGCCGTGCTTCCAAAGCTCTAGAGGGAGGCTCACTTCTGGTGGCCTGGGAAGGTGTTAAATGCTACACCAGCCAGCCAATGGGGGATGGCTGTGGCACGTGGTCCCCCAGGAAGGAGAGGTGGCATGTGTGGGGAAGCGGTAAGTGGAGAAAGGCTCGGTGTGGTGGGAAAGAAGGGCCCTGTGGCGAGCACACGCGTGGGGAGTGCTGAGGTGAAGGAGGCGTGGGAGTGGACAGGAGGTGTTAAACACAGCCCAAGGGGCGCAGCCATCTGCCGGGTTCCCAGCCAAGGAGGGCCAGGGCAGCACTGCAGATGCAGACAGAGAGGGGAGCACGGCGCTAGCCAAGCCGTCCCTCTGTTGCCATTCAGTGACAGTGTGCTTTTGGGGGGCGGGGTTGAATATTTCCATTGTATTCCAAGGCAGCAGCTCCTCCAGCAACTTCAAGGCCCCTATGGGTAACAGCAATGGTGGTTACCTGGAAGGCCCTTGGCAAGGGTAAATAAAGGTCCAGGCTCTGGGTCAGGCTCCTGGAGCCCTGCCATTCACCCTAGGTCCCAGGGTTGGTATGTTATAACATTTATCTCTTCAATCTGGATTTACATAGAAACATTTCGGAGGAGTTAAGTTGCATAAAGCTTTTTATGTAGCATCTGGGGGATACCAGAAAAGGGAGTACAATACAACTATTAATTATTTCTCCATGTGGCTCTAAAGGTAAAATTTTGCAAGCTTTAAGATTCTATGTTCTTGGAAATATGGATTGAATTGCCTCACGGGACAGCAAGAGCTCACCTAATGTGAGATGCACACCTACTGTGTAGGGCCCCTCAGGGGTGGTGTAAAGGACCAGCCTCGAATGCCTTTCTTTCCAGGGCTACGTAAACCTTGGCATCAGTGAGAACAAGCTGTGCATTGATTGGATGGCTGACAGGGTAAGCTCTCCCTGGGTTGTGCCGGGACCAACCTTCAGGGACCAGTGCTCCTGCAGACACCTTGCATGGGTTAGGTATGAGTAGAACACAGGAGTTAGGGGAGGAGAGTGGAAAACTAGCGGCTAGGATGGCATAGGTCACCTCCTTGCTGAGTGAGTCCACAGATGTTCTCTGGAAGGAAACCAGTGTGTGATTTGCTGAGGGAGCATCTGTGGGGAAGTTGTGGACTATTCCTGGTGAGGTGTCTGTGTGGTGGCCATGACAGGAGAGCGATTTCCCCACTCATCAGGGAAGAGGCAGAGCACTGCCATTCCTCTCCTGGCCTGCCATACAAGTACAGGGTGCATGAGCACGCTGGGTAGGCGATGGATTTCTCTGGTCTGGCTTTTGTGATGCTCTCTGTCTTAGTTACTCTTTTTTTTTTTTTTTTTTTAAAGAATTTTTTTTATTTTATTTATTTATGTTTTTCTTGTTTCATAACTTTTATTTGCTTATTCACTCATTTTTTATGGCTGGCTCAGCCCGCGCCCCGACGGCAGGGCTGGCACAGCATGTGGTGCCGGGGATCGAACCGTGGTCCCTGAAGCCGCCCAAGCTTTCCCAAGCAGGTGCTTTAGACCACTGAGCCATCCCGCTGGGCCCTGTCTTAGTTACTCTTTACGCTGGGACAAATACCTGACACTCAAAATGAAGGAAGGAAAGTTTTGTTTAGCTCACAGTTACTGGAGGTTTCAGTCCATACTCAGCTGGCCCAAGGCTGAGTGGAACAGGGCAGAGAGCATCCAGTTCATGGCGGTGGAACAGCAACAAAATGGTGACAGAGGCAGCCAACCAAACAGGGCAGCAGAGCAACAGTGCTAGTCTGTCTCTCTGTCTCTCTTTATATTACATTCAGGCTCTCCACCTCAGCCTACCCAACTTAGGCCACACCCATAGTCTCAGCAGTACTTAAAACACATAACCCCAGGGATCATGGATGGATCAAGTCTCAACTTCTAGATCAGTACTAAATCACGTAATCACAGGGATCATGAGTCAAATCTCAGTCTATAGAAGTCCCTGCCCCATGACTGCATGAGGCTTTGGGGGGACAACTAGTTATAAACCATAACGTTCTCTTTGTTTGTCAACAGTTGAGTTGGAGTGACATGAGCTATGTTGAGGATATCCAGATGCGGTATCCCAACCCGAGGGGACATTGCTTGTGAGTGACCTCCAGGCCACAGCAAGGGGAGGACTGAATGCATCATATTGTTGGCTTGCTGCCACCCTGTTCCTTTGGGTAATAACTCCTAGAAAGTGAGAGAAAGCCTTATCAGGCAGCCTGGTCTGGCAGAACTAATTTGCCTGTAATTCAAGACCTACGTTCTTGTCACAACTCTCACTTATTGTCTGTGTGACCTGAACACTTGATATCCTTGTTTTATAACCATATAGAAAAAATGGGGCCGTAAGCCGGGTGTGGTGGCGCACGCCTGTAATCCCAGCACTCGGGAGGCTGAGGCAGGAGGATCGGTGCGAGTTCGAGACCAGCCTGGGCTACAAAAGTGAGCTCAAGGCCAGCCTGAACTGCATAACAAGACCCTGTCTCAAAAAGACAAAAAAAAAAAAAAAAAAAAAAAATGGGGCCGGGATACAGAGTCCCTTTCAGAGTGGACATTTGTCCCTTTGAGAAAGGCTGTAATAGAAATCCTCAATCAAGAGGGAGAACAAGGGGTCCCTGGGTCTGTCCACAGCCTGCAGGAAGCAATTGCCAAATTCCTGATCTGCTATTGCAGAGGTCCATCCTACCTGTCTTCAAGCAATGTGAGTCTTCTAGTGGAGGATTTTGAGTGCATGGCCAACCCTCTGCCTTGCCTAGGGAATGGTAGAAGAATCAGGGGACTTTGAGGACCAGGGCAGACTTAAGCGCAATGAGACCAACCTGAGGAACTCCTGCTGTCTGTCTTCTCTAGGGGAGGGGGCTGGTGTAGCCTGACCTTGTTGCCTGTGTTCAGGCTTTTGACTTCCCCCACTGTACACGTCCTCAGGTAGTTGTTCTCAACAGCTGCTCTGCTGTCTTCTCTGCGCTGGCCAGGGTTCTGTGTGACCCAGGGGGTAAGCTGGACACCTGGGCACTGGGCCTGGGGAAAGCACCTTCTCTCAAGAGCTGTCCCTAGAGCACTGGTGTCTCTCTGCTGATTAGGATTTCTTCCTATTATTGACCAGAAGTTGGGATTCCTCCCTTAAATAGAAGACATTCCTAAGCAATGATGATAAGGGGAGGAAAATCATTCTGGTCCTGGCTATGATCTTGGGCCACATTGTACTATGGATATGGATAGCCCTGGTAACCCACTTAGATTTTACAGATTTTCACCTATCTCCCTCATCCTCAAAAGGCTAATTAACTCTGAACCTGCTCAGCTCAAAGATCTTTTCTCAGGTCCAAAATACAGGTATCCTCTTGGCATGAACCTTGGCCTTCACTATTTGGCCTGGGGCCTGGAGCATTTTCCCAAGGCCCAGCACCCTGCCTGCTACCTGGCCTCACTTGCCTTGGGCCCAGGATCCTGAGCTGTCCATAGCAAGCCTTTCCTCTTCTTCCTCAGTGTACATCTTCAGGGCAAGTTCATTTCATTACCCAAATAATGTCTGCAAGACAACTTTCATGGAGCCTGAGCACAGGAGCATCAATCCCAAGATGAAGGACTGTTCAAGTGACCTCCTCTGCTGGTGGCTTTGCTGCTCCTCTGGCAGTGGGGAGGCTGGTGTTCTGAGGGAGCATGGACTGATGGTTTCTTCTCCCTGTGTTTCCAGACTGTTTCCTGGTGCCCACCCCCATTTTTAGTGGCTTCATCTTTGGCACCGAGATGTGTGCCAATGTTGAGCTGATTCCCGTCCACCAGGAGAGTGAGGTCAGAAGGAAACCCCTCCCTGCTCAGCCCACCCAGGCACTGCACTGTTTTGGTGGGCACTCAGGGGGCACAGGGGATACACTCTCCCCTGTGCATGAGGTGATAGACAAAGGGCAGAGAAATCAGGGTGAAGAAGCCATGTGTGTCTAGAATCCAGGTATGAAGGCCTACAGTGGCCTGGGATTGGGGGTGAGGGATCGGGGCTCAGAAAGTTTTCTGCAGTGGAGTTCTCAGTAGAGCCTCTCTTCCAGATCACTGATGCAGACACCCCACCTTTTCAGCTCACTGTGAGCAAGCTAGAGCAAGCCCTACTCAAAGCTAAGACTCAGGTAAGGAGGCAATGCTATTTCCAGGGGTTCCTGAGAGGGTTTGAGTACTGTGAGTCTGGTAGACCTGCTCACCCCATTTGATGGGCTGGCTTTAGTCAGAAGAGACAGTGAGTATGTCGTGGGACACAGCTCCCTAGGAGCACGGCTCCTGGCTGTGGCAGCTCCCAGAGCACCTTCGTGCCCCTACCCAGGGAGGATGGCAATGGCTTGGACTCACTGGCAGTGAGTCTATGGACTCATTTACTGTTCTGTCCTGGAATTTGACCTATGAGGAATTCTTGGTTAACCTTGGGGTAGATGCAAAGGACTTGTACTCACTCTTGTGTTTGGGTTCTTCTTAGAAGAAGAAGGTCAAAGGCCTCTTGCTATCCAACCCTCAGAAGGCTATGGGTGATGTCTACTCTCAGGAATCCCTAAAAGAATACCTGGAATTTGTTAAAAGGTAAAAGCCCAGTCCCTTTAGACTGGGTGACATCCCCAGGGTGGGATCCCTTTACTCATAGTCATGAAATCACAAGCAGAGTTCATTTACCGTAAGTTTGCTTTCCATACGCTCTGCTTCGTGGAGTTGCACAACTAAATGAAACTAAAGTGAGGCACCCAAACGCATGCCGTTTCCAACACACTGCCTTTCCTTTCCTAGCCTCTCCCCTTGTACAGACGTTGATGTAGCAGTCATAACCTAAATTCCATGCTCTTCCTCTTCTGTGACAAAATCACTTTCCCCAGCCTCTGTTTCCCATGCTACTTGGGCTGAAGAGTCAGAGAAGATAGAACCTCAGTCCTTGTGGAAGGAAGATGTCCCTTGGGTAGCTCTGACGGCAAGCTAAGTGTGATACCTTGAGATTGTTTATCTCCACTATGCTAAAACGGTCTTAGTAGGGTAGCTATTCTGTTTCCTAGAGGAAAGAAACTTATTCAAACATTGGGACAAACCTAGAGCAATTAATGGCACAGAGTAGGGCCAGGAGTATTGGAGGTTTTTGAGGGAAGAATCCAGCCGAGCTGAGCTCAGATGCCAGCTTTCCTACCTGCCAGGTAAGGAAGGTAGCTTCATACCTCACAGAATTAGGTTCCTTTCCTTTCTATCTGTGAGAGGCGGGTTAATGTAAGTTTTCACTGGCTTGTAAGGAAGACAGAGAAGATGTTGCATGCACTCTGCTGCCTACTACGTTCCCCTGCTAGCTTCAGGCCCTGGATGGGAGCTTCCAGTTCTGTGAGATGAACACATTGTAGGTCAGCATACCTCTGCCACTGGTCTCTGCTTGGTGGCTGAAAGTGTAGTAATGTGCTCCTCTGTGTCTTTGGGATCCTTTTGACTCTGTCTCAGTATGGTCAGCCTGGGAGAAAGGTCCATTCTGAGGTAATAACTCCTCCTCCTCAACCCTTGGAAGGGCAGGGTGGGCTGTTGGGCCACAACAGAATCTGCTCTGTATCCAGAGAAGAACAGCAATCAAAATGAGATAAATTTGCAAAGGGAACTAGGTTTTGTTCTCTTTTCACCCAACTACAGAAATGACCTGCATGCGGTCATAGAAGAAATGTGCATGTTGTCAGTGTTTGATGACTCTGTCCAGTTCCACAGTGTTCTGAGCTTAGAAAGGTGAGTTGGTTTCAGCTACAGTGGAGAAGTAAGCTCCATGAGGATCCTGCTTTGTAGGCAGAGTATGCTGGCCCGCATTCTAGCTGGTTATGGCTTAAGAAGAGGCTCCCGAGCCAGCTGGGGTCCTCGAGATGGGCTAGCGACTTCTAGTCTAAATGCTGTTGTGCATTCAAGCTAACATGATGACCGAATGGCAAGTACACTGTCGTAAGGCCAAGATCAAGTCCTCCTGAAGGTGTTCTTGTTAAGTGTTATCTGTTCCTTTCCATAGACCAGTAGAACTGCACAGTATAGCTGTGCAAACCATCCTGCTTACATACACAGATAAATCTGTTTCCCTCACTCCCTTTCCTGTCCTTTTTCCCAACTCAGTAACTCTGTCCTTTTCAGTAAGTTCACTGCCTTTTCCCAGTTTCGGTTGTATCCTTCAGATTCCAGTCTACTCTTCCAGGTAAGAACAGGGCAGAACCATCTTTCTCTTTGTTCTGCATGTGATTTTTGTAGTCCTTGAGGTTGAATCTAGGGCATACTACCATTAAGCTACATGTCCAGGCTTTACAATTTTTTTAATGAGTTACATTGAGAGTAGGACTTACTTATTACTCACACTGGCCTTGAATTCGCCCTCCTTCTGAGCCCCTGGAGTAGCTGGGTTGTAGTCACATGAGACTGTACCCTCTCTGCAGAACTTTTGGAAGGGTATTTGTCCCTGGGGATAAGATTCCAACAAAGAAAGGGAAGGGTGTGCCTGGCAGAAGAAGGAGTTTAGCCAAAGGTGGGGCAGTAGGAACTGGGCAAGCTCATTCTAGACAGGGTGGGTGGCCCACATCAGAGCCTCAAGCTGGCAGGGATATGGCTTTGGGCTGAGTTTCGACAGCTGAGGCAAAAAAAAAAAAAAAAAAATGTCCACAGTTTCACTCTGTTGGCCCTTGGGAGTGGTTCCATCTACTTCTTCAGGACAACCTTTAGGAAGTGATTCTTGAATTTATGCCCCATTGTCTAGGACAAACTCAAGTCTACTTTCCCACTTTCTACTCATTGAACTCAAGTTTCAAACACTCCCATGAATTTGCATTTTTCCATTTTTTCTCCAGGTTGCCTGACCCCCAAAAGACCTATGTGATCTGGAACATCAATAAGGTAAGCCCCAGCTGCCAGCCCTTGGGTCTGGGAAGAAGGGGTGCCAGGAAGTCTGAAAGCAAAGGAGTCTGATGTTTGTTTGTCCTTCTACCTGTCTTCCTCTAGGATTTTGGCTTGGGCTTTGGTGCTCTGTGTACCCCTAATGAAGATGTAATCTTTGCAGTCACGTCGCTTAACTGCCTCCACAGCATCTCTGGCATCACCCAGTACTGACTGTGTCGTCTGCTGTGGAACAGAGGTACTGACTGCACCATACGGTAGCGCATGGCCATAGAGAATGCCTGGGTGATTTGTGCCCCAGATGTGGCCTCAGTATGCTGAGACACCCTGCCGCTGTCAGGCATAACCATGGCAGCATGGCTGGATGTAACTCAAAATGCAGTAGGCATGGACAAACAACGGAGGTGCCATCATAAAGAGAGGATGTATATTGGTTCTTTTACATAATATGTCTTTAAAGATTTGCAGATAACTATGCAAGACTGGGAGGAGAAACGCATCAAATGTTCCTTTCTATAGACCAGCAGAAACTATGGCACTACTATTCAAGCTATCATATATGTACATATATATGTATATGTAATATATATACATATAATATACATATACATATACACACATACACGCATATATAGATAGATAGATAGATAGATAGATAGATAGATAGATAGATAGATATTATCTTACCCCCTTCTTTCTTGTGTCCCATTCTTCTTCCTCATCGCTATTTTGGGCTTTCCTTCTTGATATCTGGCAGCTTTTGGTCTGCCTGAGGTAGTCGGTTGTCCTCTGAAGACCTGCAAATGTGGATTTCAGCAATTAATCTTTCTGGTAATAAGCATTTTCCCTCCACGGAACCCTGATTACCTCAGGCACAGATTACAGAGAAACATCCTGACTTTTTCCACAGCTTGTGTCCAGCATATTTACAGCCTTGAATTTTTGAAAGTGATCAAAGAAGAACTTCCCTTTCAGCAAAAAGGCATGGTTAGGTCTGTGGCACCGAGGTGTGACTGTCTCCCTTGGACCTTAAGTGTGAATACTGACCTCAGATATTTCTCTTTCAT
This sequence comes from Myocastor coypus, assembly GCA_004027025.1. Taxonomy (NCBI): domain Eukaryota; kingdom Metazoa; phylum Chordata; class Mammalia; order Rodentia; family Myocastoridae; genus Myocastor; species Myocastor coypus. The sequence goes on along the minus strand of PVJA010006845.1, from coordinate 8,618 downwards.
GCCATGGCTCATGATTAGAATATGCCCATTTCTTTAATTTCCTATAGTAACACTCATGGGAGGATGAAAGGCTTGAACTAAGAGTTAGCACAGGAGAAATAAACTAATGTCACTAGATTAGCAGGTATAGAAAATTTGCTTTCAGTTCCGGGAAGGGAAGGAAGTAGATAGGGCAAATCCAACTGGATGCATCCCTACGGGGTGCTGGCCTCTTTGATATTTACCAGAAACTGGACCCCAGCCCCCTTGAACACAGATTCTCAACTTTGGAAATGCCTTGGATTTGTTTTGAGCTTAAGTATGCTTATGGGTTTCTTCCCCAAAAATTCTGATTAACAATGATCTAAGTCATAATCTGGTCACCATGGCTTCAAAGAGTTCCCAAGTGAATCTTCTAGTAGTGAGAATAACTGGACTGTAATTATGCTAAACCCAGCTAGATTGTTCCAAGTCATTTTGTGAGGTCCAAAGAGACTATCTAAGGGAAGATCAGAGCACCTGCTTACGTACCCAGCTGACAATAGCCATAGCATCAATCCCTTCTATGGAATACGCTGCCTTAAGGGTAGAAACTTGAAAGTAACATTCTCTCTGGATCATTGAAAAGCCCCATCTTCTCCAGAGCTATAGATAAGAGGTGGGTGTGTTGGATGTGTATGCTACAGCCCTCATTTAAGACATACTTAGTCCTGGATAGGAGCTTCCATGAAGCTTAGGTGGGACATCTGGGAAGTAGCCCTCCTTCAAATCTCTCACAAGATCTATGACCATTTTCTGTTCTACTTGTCCAGTCTGGATTGATAAAATATACCTGCCCACGGTCCACTCAAGGCTCTTGACAGCTCATGCATATGTCATTGAGAAGCTGTGCAAATTGGAGGAGCAGCACAATTTTAAGATCATCTTTCACAATCGCAGCTCTGGCCTTTACCTCTGGATCAACTTGAAAAATGTGAGGTCTAGCAATGGGGACAGGTGCTCCTGGGATGACCTGTGCAGGCAGGCGTGGGCTCAGCTCTGTTCCTCTGCCTTCCCTAGCTGCTGAAACCGTGTACATTTGAAGAAGTGCTGGTTCTCTACCACTGCTTCCTGGACTACAAGCTGATCTTGTCCCGAGGCCAATTCTACCTGCTTAAGGAGCCTGGCTGATTTTGCCTCTGCTTTGCAGAAAAGCCAGACAAACTAATGCAGGGTTAGTGGTGCTGACCTGCTGGTCCTAGCATCCTAGAAAGATGCCCCATCAACTTGCCCATATATCAGTCTCTAAATCCTTCTGTCTTAAAAAAAAATACTTTGCATTTAGTAGCCTCTAGTTTCAGCCCTTGGAAGCATATGTATTCATTTTAATTGTGTTGTTTTTGTAAAGAGGAGGTAATTTGTGCCATAGGTGTGTCTGGCTCATTCTATCTTCTGGGTATCTGTTTTGTGCCTGTCACTGAACAAGTCAATGGACCCAGGAGTGAGTGGGAAGAAGCAGGACTTTGGTCTTATTGGACTGTCCCCATAGCACAGAGAATAGCCATATGACAGGGACGTCATATTCTCTGGAAGTTATTGAGAATATGACCTTTAAAATAGTTATTACATCCTATAACATACCACACACTGTTGTAATATGTGGGAATACAACAGTGAATCATTCATTCTCATGAACTTGGGCTAACACAGAATCCTGTGGGCTTAGTGTTGGAAACAGAATGAAGTGTTGAGAAGCACAGGACCCAGGGATAGCATTTGATAGGGGACATGGAAATGACTGAAAGGCTGATGGTACGAGATTCCAAAGTTCTGTGTAGCCACAAGTTGGAGTCTTATCTAAAAGAAGGGTAGGTTGGAGTTCGGCATCCCTGGACAAGAGCCTCTGGTTGTCCTGTCTGGATGACCTGGCTATGTCTAGCCCCTCTTGCAATCCTCTTAAGTTCTTCTCTTTCTCTTCTGGACCATGTAGGCATGCGGCGGTTTGGTCAGGCCATAGCAGAGCAGAAGCAATACTTGATGGAGTAGGTATTGCATGATACTGCAGAGATAGATCATATGGATTCATCTGGGAATGACGGCAACCGATGTGGTCATCAACCTCTGTCACCCCAGCATCTGTCACCTTTGGAGGATTTGCATGCTTTCAGCCTTTGCTAGTCATGCTGTTTATAATACTTATGTTGGGGTTTGGGTGGAGAGCACTGAGGCACCTGAAGGACTGTGGAAGCTCTCGGGGGTCTCTTTTAAATGGTTTTATTTTTTTATTCATGGTCTACTAAATGTTCTAGTCTCTTAAATTTCAGGCCTCTTTTCATTGTTCATGATCACCTTGGAAAACAGGGCAGTTTCTCATGATTTATAAATTTGAGAAACAGATCCCTTGTGAAGCACCTGCATACAGCAGGCCAGCACACAGGTGACTGCTACCCCATGGGGCACTTTCTGACCATGGGGGGCAGCATCTCTGCACCTCCCTAGAGCCCATCTACCTTTGTCCCGTTTGTGGTACAGCAAAAGGTATATTCCAGCTCCCAAATACGGCACAATGTTCGTCTTGTCTTTCTAAGAGGCTTTTTAAAAATTTTTATTTCTATTTATTTAATTATTATTTTTACAGTGGCAGGGACCATGGTTCAATCCCCAGCACCACATGCTGTGCCAGCCCTGCCCCCAGGGCAGGCTGAACCGGCCATAATAAAAAAAATTTAAAATATATGTATAATTATTACTTTTAATAAGAAATAACAATTGGAGTTTCAAAACACGTTAGTATGATGGTCACAATAATGCAATACATGCTGTCTTCATAGTTCAGAGTACAAGATGCAGACATGATAATTTAAAAAAATATTATTGGTACAATATTTCTTCTCATTGAACTAAGAGAAAGTTCTGACCTACTATTATCTAAGAGGCTTTTAAAACAAATCTCTGGGGGCTGAAGAAATAGCTCAGGGGCACAAGTGCCTGCCTGGCAAGTGCAAGGTCATGAGCCCAAACCTCGGTCCCACAAAAATAAATAAATAAATAAATAAATAAATAAGCATGGTGTCTTAGTCTCTTCAGTCTTATCTAACAATCCACCCCAACCCAGTGTTTTCTCATTTGTAATTGTGGAGGCAGGATAGTGCAGGATCAAAACCCAGGAGCACTGGGTGCCTGGCGAGGACCCACAGTGTCACCGCGACTTCAGTGGCAGGAGGAATGGGGAGCACCCTTTCTTTAGGACCAGGTCACCTCTCAAAGGCCCCATAGCCTGCTGTCCTCACCCCAGGATGAAGGATTTCCAAGTGTCGGTTTCAGAGTGACATGAACTTCCCGTGTCTAATATCCGGCATCTCTGTTTCCGCTCCCATCATCCTCAGCTGCTCCAGTCACAGTCTTGGTGTGAGCTTCTCCACAAAGCCCTTTTGGTTCTGAACCCAGGGGCTCTGCACCCAGCAGAACTGTGGCTACCGCGATCTTCCAGGCAAGTGGTGGGGAGCCTGTGGCACGTGAGTTGCCGTGGGCGTACAGGGCACCCCCGTGCTGTCTCAGAAGCCACACCACCCCAGGCCTTGAAAGTGGACAGCCGCATTTTTTTTCCCAAACCTAAAACTCTACTTAGAATGTTCAGTAACATTTGCAGACAATCCTTGAAGCCATCAGGGGATCTACAAGGCATTTTCTAGCATTGTAGCTACAGCCCGGGTCCACAAGGTGGCGACAACGCTGTGCCCCACCCCCACCCCCGGCCCCCCAAAAGTGTAACTTGAGGGCCCGCCCAGATGGCTCAGTGGTCTAAAGCCCCTGCTTGGGAAAGTTTGGGCGGCTTCAGGGACCTCGGTTCGATCCCCGGCACCACATGCTGCTCCAGCCCTGCCCTGAGGGCAGGTTAAGCCGGCCATAAAAATAAATTAATAAACGAAAGTTTGGAAACAAGAAAATAAAATTAAAAAAACAAACAAACAAAAAGTGTAACTTGAACTTTTTCTTTCATGCTTACACTGGGAAGATTTTTTAAAATTATATTTATTTATTTATTGTTTCAGAACCTTTATTTGTTTATTTACTCATTTTTATGGCCGGCTCAGCCCACCCCAAGGGCAAGGCTGGTGCAGCATGTGGTGTCGGAGATTGAACCACGGTCCCTGAAGCCACCTAAGCTTTCCCAAGCAGGCGCTTTAGACCACTGAGCCATCCCGCCGGGCTCCTACACTGGGAAGATGTTAAGAATCTGGTAATAGAGTTGTCGGAATCCAAGAAGGCTCTCTGAGGAGCCATACTATGTCGGGTGTGCAACACTTGAGGATAGAAAGGCACGAGTGGGAAGGGGTGACGAGGGACAGCACAACTGAGAGATCTCAAAACTCCTTAAGCTGGAATTCTCGGCTCAATAATTTTAAGTTAGCAAAAGCACTCGGGATGGCTTTCTTACTCTAACCTTATCCTTGTGAGCAGCTGATCTACGCTTTCATATCAGATCATGAGAGTTATATAATCTGCATCTAATCTGATGGAAGAAGCAGACTAGCAGGTGACCTGCGTGCTGTGTGTGCTTTGCAAGCTGGAGGCCTGTGGGTTACGCACCCTGTCTCCTGAAAGAAAATGTTTAACTGCACATTCCTGCAGTGAGCCAGTCCCGCTAGGTCAGAGGCCAGCAGGCTGGTTTGTTTCTTTGATCCTTTTGGAGATAGTGTTTCACTTTGTGGCTCAGGCCAGCCTTGAAATTGTGAAAATCTTCCTGCCTCAGCCTCCTGAGTGCTAAGATTGCAAGCACGGGCCACCAGCCTGGCTTACCTGATAGTTTGATAAGGATTCCTACAGCAAGAGCGAATGTTTCGGCTACAGTTGTGCTGATGGTTCCTCTCGCTGTGAAGCACCTCTGTGTCCTGCTGTCCGCATCCTGGTCCACAAAGCTGTCTATACCGCGACCATCGCTATACCTATGTGGCGAAGCTGTATGCACCACACGAGTGCAGGCTGGAGAGAGCTTCTGGAACAGGTGTGAGCTTGCAAGAGCATGAAGGAGGAGTCATCCAAATCCAGGGAGGGTGACCTAGTCTCACCCTGTCACAGGACAGAAGCTTCTGATCTGAGAACTCTACATGCCTCTCCTGAGCACGGATTTCTCTGGGTGCCAGTTTGTGACTTCACACATCCTTTCTAAGAAGCCAGGAAGCCCACGTGCCTCACTATGGTGACTCAATCTAACAAATAAATGGAGCCTACAGAAAGGGGCTGGGGAACCCCACAGAGCTCCTCAGAACTTCCAGAAGACTGGACTACCGCCGGTGTCAGGACGGGAGAGCCTTGCGCCATGAGCCATCCTCCCAGGGGCCCTCAACAGATCTGAATGGAGAAGGCAGGAAACCCACTGGGGTCTTGCAGAATTACTTGCCTGTGGGGAGAAATCACCTCCCCTTCCCGCATTTCCAGCCGTGACCTGTGTTACCAGAGTATGGGAAGAACATCTAAGGCCACCTTTCCCCTCCAACTCAGGTGCTGCCTCAGTTGCGCTTCTCTCGTTGCTGGGACAAATATCTAGACACCAAAAATGAAGGAAGGAAAGGATCATTCAGCTCAGTTACTGGAGGTTGTAGTCCACATTCGGCTGGCTCCAAGGCTGAGGGAAACAGGGCAGAGAGCATCCAGCTCATAACAGCAGGATAGCAACAATTGTGACAGAGGCAACTGACCAGCCAGGGCAACAGAGAACAACAGAGAGAGTCTGTTTCTCTGTCTCTCTTATAATACATTCAGGCTATTGCCCTGGGCTCAGGAAGGTACACACACCCATAATCCCAGCAGTACTAAAATACGTAATCCCAGTGGATCTTGAGTTAGTCTCTCTCTTTAAAAAAAAAAAAACAAAAAAACAAAAAAAAACATTAATTTGTTTTAACTCTTCCAAATACATTTTGTATTTAAGTCACTCTTCTAAAAAAATAAAAAAAAAATTATAGGGGTTGAGGATGCCGGAAACACAGTCCTGAGACTGATTCCTGGTACCGCCCAAAATTTAATTTATTTATTTATTTATTTATTTATTTCTTCTTTTGAGTCTTTACACTAGGGAGACTATATGATATTTACCTATGTATGTCTGGTTTATTTCACTTATGATTATATGTTCAAGATACATCCATTTATATATGAAGTCTTCCTGTTCATCATTTCTTATAGCTGAGTAATATTCCATTTTATGAAAATAGCATATCTTTTTCAACCGTTCTTCAGATGATGGGCATTTTGGTTGTTTCCACGATTTGATGAGTTAATCTCAAACTCTAGAAGTCCCCGTCCCATGTCTGTATGAGGCTTTGGGGGACAACTAGACACAAACCATAACAGATGCCGACTAAGATCTTGAAAGCAAATCATTGTATCTTGTTCCTTGACAGAGGTAAAAAGCTTGGTTTGCTCTTCCATGATTCAAAGTCCCCCAGTTCCCCCGATGCCCGCCCCTTCAGGAGCAGTATACAGTCGTTAACTTGGTTTACCTTCAGAGACTCTGGTGTTCTGCCCACCTGAATCTGCAGCCTTTCTGCCAACCCAGCCATGTCAATGTCCTGCACTACGTCTACCTTCAAGGCTCTGGTCAGCCTGACCCTCCTGCTTCCGAGCCATCTGCCTCCAGCTTGCTGAGGAGAATGAATTCTTCAGAATATGACCACCAATTCCTCAGAGTTCACCGGCCTGCGCCCCCATGTGGGGAGTCTTGGATTTGCAGGGTGGATAAATGACAGTGTCGGCAGGGCGCGGTTAACTCCTCCTGCTGTCTGCCTGCATGGCAACCTGTGAGCCCCAAGTCTTCTTGTCTGATTTGACACGAGGTTTAGGGGGTAGCCCAGGCTGGCCTCACCCTCCTAGACTCAGAGACGCTCTTTCCTCAGCATCCTGAGTAGCGGGAATACAGAGGCTCATCCCTTTCATCACAGCCAGGAGATGGGGCAGCAGCACGGACCCAGGCTTCCTCTTCGACCCTCAGCCTTGCCCATCTGTCACTGCGCTGTCCCTGGCGGTAGCCAGACGCACTTTCCACAGAGGAAGGATGTGAGTGCACTGTTCTACCAGAGACCTTATGTGCCATCAGGGATTCTGTTCTCTTCATGGCGAGGGCCCTGGGCTGTACCATCATGAGGTTTCATTGCCAAGTTGCCCCTCCTAGCCGGGTTCACCCCCTTCAGCCTGCTCTCACTTCCTGGCCTGCCTGGAAACAAGCAGAAATGAGAGGCTCCTGTGCTTCCTTTGGGTTCCCTTCACCCTGTAGTTCTCAGCAGTTGGGAAGCGGAACCACCTGGGGCCTCTGTGCTTCCTGCAGAGAACCTGGGATACCAGTGGTGCCAATCCCCTTCAAGGTTGGGAACCTCGGCTTCCCACGTGGTCCTCGCTAAGCCATTTCTCAGAAAGGATGCAGAGAGCCGGTTTGAGGCAATAGGGATCTCCTGGGGCGATTCCCCCATAAGGAGAAAGGTGGGCCTGATTACCCCCTTGAAATCATCTTGTACTTAAAAAGGAGAGTTTGTGGCCCAAAGCATAAGACACAAGCTTAGAGAGAAGAGAAGAGCAGGTCTCTGTGTGCCAGGAGGCTTTGAGCACGTGGAAGGATTCTGGGCTGGAGCAGTAATGAGTAGTGACAGCCACCAGGGTGAGTGTGGGCCAGGCACTACCTGGGGCTCCTGGCACCCCAGGGATGTGGGCACTAGGGAATTTAGGGAACTTGGGGTCCCAAGTGAGAGCCAAGCTTTGAGCACACAGGTACCTTCCGAGGCAGTGCGTGCCAAGGGGGCATTGTTCAAAGATGGGGTGGAGGCTTAGAACATTTGAGCTTAGAGGCCCTAAGGGTCAGAGAGAAGCTCCTTTGTTCTAGCATATCCCCGTCATTTGCCTTTTCTCTCTCTCTTTATTTCTCTCTAACCCCCTCCCCCATACAGAAACCAGTGATATGAGCCAGGCCCCGTCACCCAGGCAGCATGACCAGCCAGGCATCCAGGGACGTGACACTGAAGATACAGGTCTTAGCCGTAGCCTGTCCAAACGTGGTGTTGACATCTCCGCATTTTACAACTCACACACCCAGGCTCACCAAAGCAATAGATACCGCCACGACTTGAACTCCTTTGTACGTACTTGGGCACAGCCTTCAGAGACAGCTAAGTCTTGGTTTAGAGCCTGTGTCGACAACCCTGCAAGGATACAATGGGCATGGCTGTCTTACTAGGTGAAGGTATAGCCACAGATACAAGATGATGTGTCCCCAGAAAGATGGGGAACTGTCATCTGGGTGCCCTGGTCCCCCACTTTATTCTCACAGGCAGGAACTGTGACTGCAGGGGTCATAAACCTGCCTGCAGGGCACAGAGGATATTGAGGAATGGAGCTGTCCATCGGGAAACCAACAGGAACTATGCTTCCCAGAGCTCTAGAGGGAGTCCCACTTCTGGTGGCCTGGGGAGGGGCCTTCAAATGCTACACCAGCCAGCCAATGGGGGGTGGCAGTGGCACGTGGTCCCCCAGGAAGGAGAGGCAGCATGTGTGGGGAAGCTCTGAGCGGAGAAAGGCTTGGTGTGGTGGGAAAGACGGGCCCTGTGGCGAGCCCACGCGTGGGGAGTGCTGAGGTGAAGGAGGCGGGAGTGGACAGGAGGTGTTAAGCACAG